>KK117978.1:119026-150003 GCA_000611955.2 Stegodyphus mimosarum | reverse complement strand
TTACGTTTTGAATTAAGTGGCGTGCCATCAAGCCACTTCCAAGTGGAATTTCCAGCTGATGCGTATGCCCCTACCCAGTATATGATACCAGACATGTAACTATAAGAAGATCGAGTCAGATCATGAAGAATAGCCTCTTGTTCTGCGTTTTCCACGACCGCCAGTTTCGCCTTCGCTTCAGAACAAATCTGGCGAGCAGTGGACCAACTTGTTTCCAGCTTTCCAACGAGGTAACAATTTCCATTCCTTAGTTCAAACATGTCATTGTCACATAAAACGCTTTTCTCAGATCGTTCTAGAAAGCAAATAATTAAGTATGTTATTATTTTACTAGTAGATATAAATTTATCTACGTTAATTAATGAATACCTCTTAAAACGTTAGCCAAGATACCTCAAAAATCGTTCAAAGCATGGGAAAAAAAGATTTATTTTCTTTATCTGGCAAACGTTAGCCATAAAATTGGAATGCAATCAACAACAGTGCAACAACTTTAGAAAACAGACTGATAAATATTGTTTTATTAAGCTGCAAATTCATGATTTGTTTTACTAAATATATTTCATCGAAACGAAAATGAATAATTAATTATTACAATTAAACTACTATAAAGTTATTCAAATGAAAGGGAAAATTGCTATAGATAAACGTTTATACATTTTTTGCCTTCCAAAATTTACACACATCATACAAATTCTCAGATAACGAATGCATTTAAATTCCATTACAGGAAACTTACTATTGTCATCGATGGAGATACGTAAATATCAAATAATGCATTTTGAAGGTGATTTGTTGCTTGAAAAATGTGAACATTACGGGTGCAAGAAATCGACCACTTTGAACCTAAGTCTTTTAAAGACATTCAGTTTTAATTTCAGTTTAGTTTAGGTTTATTAACACAAAAGGAATACGTTTACCAGCTTTTTGGCTTTTTGAAGGTGGGGTGCTGTTGAGATGCTTAAAATACAAGATAATTTATCAAGGAAGGCGTTAATTTATTTTCTGATGACTATCATTTCATGTCTTGTTTATAAAAACAATTCGAAACAAGTGAGGCCGTTACCTAATGACTTACTCTAGGTTAGCACTGGACTGCAACATTTTTTGAAAAGAAATCCATGAAATTATTAGCCACAGTTACTCTCTGAAGGATCGTATCATCTTTCGCAATAATTGTTATCACAGCAATAATAACGTTTATACCTACCAGTATTGTGAGGCAAAAACACGAATTTTTTGTTCTTCCTAGTTCTAAGATCAGATAAGTATTATTCAAATACTTAATACTGCTATTGGACAGAATGGATTAATGTAACCTGAATATATGAGACAAGATTTCCCCTAAAATCAATCATTAAACAAATATGGGTCTAAAAAATCCAAGAAACACGTAGACAGCCCAATAAATTCGTAAACTTATGCTGCTATTTGCAGGACGTTTTTTGGATACCGCATTAACTGCCACCTGTTAACAGTGACGGGTTCCTGGGATGAAGTAGAAAAGTTGAAAAAGCATCAAAATAAAGTCCAGGAGAAGTGCATCTTCAGAGTGAAGGTATTGTTTTTAGACACCTTTTCCATCCGTAAATCGTTTGACTACTGGATATACCCTCTTTGTCATTCACGCTCTCTTAACGACATCAAAGAGCTGCTGTGCTGTATTTCCCTTGATCAAAAGAGAGCAAATCGTTGACACCAAGAGTCCTTCATTATCAAGGGAGATAATATTTCACATTACGACATATCTGTTTAGCTGGTACAGCAAAAAATATATGCCTATGTGCTATAAGTGAAAAAAGCATTTTAAAGCGTTAAAAGTACATTAATACATTTTCTCTATTTTCATTATTAAATTGATTAATAAATAGCAGACTGTCTTGGAGTGGAATTTCGAATCAGACAAAATTTAACTTCAGGCGTTTTGTTAGATTTTTGGCATATGCTTAATTTTTGGAAGGCAATGTATTTAAAGGCATTAGAAACCATTTTTTACTTTAATTTATATATGATTAATATATATTGAATATTTAAAAAATAACCGCTTTTCTCTCAATGAATGCTTTCGCTATTTCTGAATTTCGTACTCAGTAAATTATTCTTTAAATTTACACCTTCTAATTAATGTTAATCTGTGCAGATATTAAGGAATTTTTGGAGCGGGTATCAAGAATAACAAGCTATGTCCTCGCCGGGATTCAGCCCCTGGATCTTTCGATTGCCACTTGGACAATAAACCTTAACATTCTTTTACATGTCAAATTGATTTCGTTCATAAAGTAAGCCAGTTGAGTTGCATTTATCATCTATACGTTCAGATAACGAAGTATTTCAAGAAATACGCTACTGACCTTAATTAATCTACTGACTAAAATAGCTTTGTCTTTGTTATCTGTCTGTCGATCTATCTATATATATACATATAAATTTGTGAGCAACAAGATTTCTACATATTAATCTTATAGTTATCATAATCATCATAACTGTCTAAGAATTTTAGTACCACGCCTTTGACATGTTGGGCAGAGAACCGTCTCTCTTAGCCATGGGTACGAGCTCGAATTCCGTAGAAGACATAGCTGCTAATAAATGTCTAGATTAGCGTTTCGCCATGAAGTTCGTTGTGTCGTTTCGGCATGAAGCTCATAAAATAGCATCTAGGCGAAAAACCATTCGAAATTTTAAAGGTAGGAAAAGAGGGATGGGAAGCTCTTGGCCGTCCCTCTGAGCATTCTCCAACAAAATTGAGATTCATGCCCTCGCCCATAAAGTGCTAAAGTCCTAAACCAACGATATGCACATTGACTTTTTGGCCACGTTAAGATTCGAACTGATCTGACCTAGGTTCAGATTAGGACGACAAGACACAATGCCGAAAAATTTTGTGAATAATATTTTTATCAACTGCAGACATTTGAATAAATAAGTCGAAAGAAAAGAATTCTATTTTAGGAAAATTTCTTTTGGTATAATATACATTTTAAACTTGATTGTAATTTCGGTTTTTTTATCTATTCAACTGAGTTGCGTATTAAAATTTCAGGAATTTAAAGCTTTGAAACTGAAGCAAAGCTTCGGATATAAACGCTTTCGCAATTTCTCAGTTTTAAGTAAGTATGAATTTATTTAAAAGTAATGAGGTAATTTATTATATAAGATTTTATTTAACGACTAAGTTCATTTCTTTAGCGAAAAATTATTATAAAAATTAATATTTCTCTATTTATAATTTATTAAATATTTTATTTTTCTTTAAACAAGCAAGTTCATCTTACTATCGAATCGAAATTGATTAAAAAATTAAAGAAAAGCTAGAAGTGCTTCTGTACTTTTGATACTTGTTCCATTGTCTAATTATGTGTTTAAAAAATTTTCAAATCCTGTGCAACATAACGTATCAGCATGTTAAAAATTAAAAGTCGATGATCATATCCAACGCAAATAAATTTACTAGCGTAACAAGATTGAAAACATAACACTGTCTTTCTCTATGAGTTCACCTGCCATGCAGCTGTCTGCGCTGTAATTTTTGTGAAGATCTAGGGTGGAGGGAGCATGATGAGCATATCTTGCAGAAAACATCATCAAATATCTCACTACTATCGAATTTTTGGCCAAGAAAGGGACAGCAACAGTTAGTATTCATCTATGCGTTAAATTTGCTTACAAGGAAACTGCCTATTCTTATGCAGACATTAAAAGATCTTTTTCTTAATCAGCCAACGCATGATAGTCAGTGGAAGATAACCGGCTCTTAGATTGTTCTTTCAAAATCACTGCTGATGAAACGTGCAAAAAAGTTGAAAACTTAGTTATTGATAAATAGCACATAAAGACTTTTTAATTTACTGCAAAATTAAGGATTAATCCTCGGTTTGTAGAGAGCATCATGTGCAAATGTTTTTAAATGTTGCGGAAAATGCTGAAACCTGAAATAAAGAGGAAATGCTTAAAATTTCCTAGTAAAATGTTACAAAAATAATATATACTGACGATGTCTTTATGAATATCTGATGGTAACTGGTTGACATGAATGCTTACCATTGGGAAGAAGTGAGAAGACACTAGAGATGTGAAGGAATTATTATTATTATTATGAAAAATATGAGAGAACCTTCATCTCCTCTAGAATCAGAGAGCTGTCTAAGAGATACGCGTAGTACATGATATTATGGTATACGGATAGAAAAATAAAGATTTTAAAAGACTTTTATTATTATACATAAACACTTACTAAAAGTTGGTAATTTAATACTGAAAGAACTATGTTGATAGATGAGTGAGACATATACGAGTCAAACTACTTTTAGTAAAGCAAGCATTATTCAATTTTTTGAAACTCGTGGATCTTTAAATTACTTAAAATAAATGACATATTTTTATTCTATCTACATCCTTTACTAAACTAGTAATGAAAGGTATTGATTGTTCCAGTAAGAATCTCTTTCTTTAATAAGATTTATATTTTATGCCTAAATAGGTATTTATACTGTAAGGTTTATTATACGTTTACTAACAGTTAAGTTTTGTATCTTTCCTATCTTATTCTAATTTCAGCTTACAATTTCCTGCTAGAATGTAAATTCAGAAACGCAGATAATGCAAATGAGAAAAAGTACTGTTTAAGTCGTGACTTCACCGACTTCAGGAGAGAGAGTCTTGATTCCGTGACTAGCGCGCGTTTGCCTTCTGACTACGTTTCTCTTAGCTGTTATTACGCTCGGCCATATCTTTGGCCCTTGCTAGGCTTCGTCGATTTAATTAATACTTAGGAACCAACTAGTTAGATTCTGATAGCTTCGGTTATATCTTTTAAAAGCTTTAGTTAAGCTAATTTTAGTTCAAATTATTAGTATTTTAAGTTTAAGTCCAAGTAGCGGCTTTATGTAAAGTTCCAAGTCGGAACTGATTTGTAAATATACTGAATAATAAAGGGTTTTAAACCCTTCTCAAGTCTCACGTGTTCTGTTCCCTCTTAAGCGATTATTCGCTTGTTAAGTGTTCTTGGGGTTGAAGTTAGAAGTAAAGATTTAAAGAGAAAACCTTACAATACTTTTGGCGAAAACCTACCGTGTATAAAATGTAATTTTTCATTAATATCAGAATATATAATGAGACAAATGCGTTTGTTTGTCACCTATGGTAATTTTGTTTAATGAAGTATTTTTTTCGAGGACAGCATAACTTATGCTACAATAGGGGACAGAGATATATGATTTTTTCCTTGGTGAGGTTTAAAGAGGAAAATCGGAAATGAAAAAGCAGTCACCTGAGAGAATCGAGAATTCAATCCGAAATCCTTTGTAAGAATGAGAGAAGTCGGATGTGAAGCTGAGCTGTACTGCATTCCTTTGTGATGTATGGCGAAGAAGTTTGATTTTGCTCTCCCAGTCTCCACAGCGACGCCAACGCACATCATCTTCTTTTAAGGTCACCACATCATATTTACAACTGCAATTAAGCCGGAATATTAAATGATGCCTTATCAATAAATTTTGAAGAAATATAGTTTTATCCTCCTAAGCATTTATTACAGTGTTCGAGAAATATAGCCTTATTCCTTTTGAAGTTCATTTTAATAGTGGAATCTTTTAAGATTAATGTATAATTAGTTAATTTAAGAATTGGTATGCATTTCATAAAAATGTTATCATAAAGCATTTTAATATAAAGATAATATAATGGTAAAGAAATAATTCGAATTTCTAATACAACAAAATCAAATTAGTTGTTTATCTTTTTTACTCTGGTTTGGTTAAATAATTAAGTACCCTGCGAGGTTTATCCATTTATTTTTAATTTAAAAAAGCCTTGTCTGTCATTCTCTTTTACCCACGCTTTTCATGCCAGAACGTAAATGAGATAGCGAGAGTTCATTCAGATTAAGGTAGAATGGAGTACTATTTAAGCAAGAGTTTCGGAAGTTAGTTTTTAGAGCATATCTGTCTATTCCATGCCACGTTGTGCTTTGATTACTAGCAGCTTGCGTCAGCGGCGTTGATGTGTTCTTGCCTTTAGGCTTGTCTCTGCGGTTACTTTAGACCGGAGCTCTTCCTGCGCGTTAAAGTATTCTGTGAGACAGTAGGCTAATTTATACACCTTGAAATTTATTGTTACATATTTCTGATAAACCAGAAGGATTGGCTTCTTGTAACCCAAGTTGGGTCATTTGTTAATTTTATGATTGAATAAAGGATCTTATACACCCTTCTTCTGATCTTTGTTTAATTTTACAAGGTTAGAAGATAATTCTTCAAACAACCTTTTAAAAGTTTATGTTTCCAGAATGCCATCGACTTTACAACCTCAAGCGTTAACACTAACTCATATATAAAAATAGATATACACATCTATTTGGCTGTGTATAGAGAGATATAAAGCATAGCAATAAATACAATTTCGGAAAATTAAGTGCAACAAATTCTTTATCTAGTATTTTTCTTTCAATAATGATGAAAATTACTAAAACTATAGCTAAAAACGTAGAAATCCAGTTTCATTTGCTTTTAGGTTTTGTTTCCAATTTTATTTCTTTGATTTGTCTCTTAAATTCTTTGATTTGCCTTAATTTTACTGCATTATACTTATTTTCTCAGTCTATCATTTTTTTATCAAGTTATCAATTTCAGCTCATTGTTGCAAATAATATTGCTATAGATGACACGTCCACTTTTAATTACATTTGAAATCCTTTCGCAATATTTAAATTTTCTTCTGTTATATGGAAAAAATATTTTTAAACTCTCGAATTCATATGTATTGGAAAGAGTTATTAACTAACATAATAAGTCTCTTTTTGATAATTTAATGTTTAAATGCATCGTCTGAAATCTTTAGTATGAATCTAGAAAAAGTAAACCAAATCAGAGAAAATATTTATAAAAATATTAACGAAACTATTTTTGAAATGATATATAAAATCGGTATAAGCAATCATGAAAGAAGAATTCTCGCACCGTACAAGTATTGATCGAATAAATTCATACCTACAGCAAAACAGTTCCAGAAAACAAATTAATTATTATAAAAACAAAATGAGTTTATTATTATGAGATTAGATAATTAGAAGACTTAGTAGCATTTTACATATTATAACATTCTTGCTATTCTATAAATTAATCTTATTAGCATCTGTTCATGAAACCTGTTTCTTTACCTTTCGCTTTCTTCAAGTATAAAATCTGTAAAAAGCGCCACAATTCTTTGCCCTGGTGGTGCCGAAATATGATAATGACACTCTACGTTATTTGGGTAGTTGTTAGGAAAACCTGGTGATGTAAGCACATCTCGTGGATGCTCCCACGTCAAAGCTATACTTCTATTACATGGTGGAATAGAAATTGGATCCAAACTGACTGAAATAAAAAGAAAATGAACTGAGGGTTATTAAAATCACATTTACATTGGAAAAGATTTTCCGATTTAATAAATATTTTGAAAACAAAAATTTTACTCCATATCAATAATAATCCTGCACCACACTTCACGTGCTTTCATAAAATCAGCACACGGGTAGTAGGTGTATATAAAGAATGTCCTGTTAAAAACTTTATCACAGTACCGATTTATATTGTAAGGATTTCAAGTTTTACTAACGTTTATTTTATTTTAAAACTTTGCTATCCTTTTTAATTTTCCATTTCCGGCCAGAATAAGCGCGAATAGAATTTGTGTATGTAAATGAGGTCGCAAACAGTAGAAGTATTTTAAGACATGGCTTTTAGCCAAAAGTATAAGAAAGAGAGAGCGACTTCTCGCTGCCTTTACCACGCGTGTGCTTTTCATGTCTGCCTATAAGGCCAGAACTTAGTTCTCGCTGATATTTGAACACGTATTGTAGTTTTTGTATTCCACTCACTACATATGTAGTGTTAAAAGACCAATCTTCGAGTTACCACTCTCTGTAAAGCACCTAAGTTTAGTTCTTATTTAGTTAAGTTAGTTTATTTCTTATTTTATACTTTTTAGACCATAAGTACTGGTCTCTGTATCCCGAAGTGTGGGAACGGTTGCACGCTGTGAGAAATAAAGGCTAAAGTTAACTCTCCTTATCCTTATCTTTGTTGTATTTTCTACACATGCATGAACATAGCTTTGAGTAAGCTCCCTGTTCGGACTCAGGACTCCAGTTATGTTTGCAAAATCAACTAGAAGGAACATTAGTCCTGACAATATTTAAGACAGAAAGCATTTACTGGAAATATAGTTTGGTTTGTTTTATATAAACGTTTTAAGGATAAGATATATCGGTGGGGAACATTTATTAACCTATCGTCGGATCTGTGTGCTTTCAATCTATTACGAATCCGTACGCAAGCAACAATATGAAGTATTAGGCATGAGTAAAAATTCAGAGAAAATTGAGAATTTGTCTTCGTTTTTCTAAGCCGCAGTCAGTCAGTTTCCAGGTTTCATGCATGAGAAATGCTGATTTCATAGTGGAATTTTGCTGCGAGCACTTAAGTAGAAAAATCTTATTCATATAATGCGAGTCAGAGAATAAAAATTTTATTTATATAATGTTCTTAAGAAATTGATGATTTATACTTTTTAAAATACGTTAAATGAAAAAATATTCTTCGATTTTTTCTAAGCTAAAATTTATTGGCTTCATGTCTGGGCTCTGTGTGTTATGCTGTGAAATAATAGGTCGTGTTGAAAAGCCAGTTACTACCTTAATCTCATTTAATTAATGGTCCTTTAACTTGAAAACAATATTTGCGAAAGAAACATCTAATATTTAACAACTGAGAAAGAAACTTCTAATATTTAACAACTGCGAAAGAAACTTCTAATATTTAACAACTGCGAAAGAAACTTCTAATATTTAACAACAAATTTCTATCTGAAAAATGCATAAAATAATATATTCTTTGTTATCTACCTATACATATCTTTGTAGCAGGAAAACGTGTGCTAGATAGAAATTCGGCAGGATACAAACACACTTCGATCCACATGTTCCTCTATTTCCAGATGCTTCGTTGAATTCTTCTTTACTTTTGTATTTCATGTTGGCTGGTCACTACTCTTGATGCAAGGAAAATAGTGGAATATGTAGAAATAATGTCATGACATTTTTATGCTTTCTATTCTGTATGACGTTTCTTTCCTTTAGAGCGTTTACTTTTTAATCAGTTGTGTAATTACTTTCGTTTCCACAAGAATTAAGAGTTGAGTTATTCGACAGAATTCATTTTTTAAATAATAAAAATATTTTCTTCAATGACTCAAGGATTTGCACTGACAAATTCAGCTCCTTCTTTTGAATACCGAAAGCGTCAGTTGGTTGGTTTATGCGATTACGGCGAAGCCTCGAGGTCTATCTGCCTAAGAGTAAAGGATAAACCCTCTGAGAAGGCCTCTCCTAAGGAAAACCAAGCGGAGTAATGCCAACTCAATATCTGAATAAGGAGAGGAAGGCCTTCGTGGAGGACTTTCTAAGGGAAACTGGCTTGCATACTCCTTTACACATGGGGAAAAACAGGAAAACTCCCATGCAGCCAGCCCGCTCGAGGAATTCGAACCGCCGACCGAACTACCGTTGTTCAACGACTTTATCGTTCGGCCGCTGATGGGCCTGCCGGAAGCGTCGGAAACGGAGTGAAGATCGTTATTTGAAATATTTTAAGGCCAGTTAAGTTAACGCTTACAGATTAAAAAAAACAAGCCAGATTTTTTTAAACCCTACACAAATTCTGATATGCAATGTAAGAGAAAATTATAGAAATTTCGAAGCAATACGCAGTCTTCTTCATTTAGAACCCACTAATAAATGAATGTTTTAATCTTCAAGATATTGGCATTTTGTTCCAGTTTAAGCTACCGGCTGCTGAACGGGATCGCTTCACGGCACTTATAATTTTTCTCATGTGTAAAGGACACATTTACAATTCAGGTCCATTCAGAAGACCTCCCTTCCCTTATGAGATAATTCAAGTGTTTGTTATAAATAACTAAACAAAAGTTTTCTTTTAAATTATTTAAATTCCCTAGACTTCAGAGGCATTTGGGCAGCGTAAAATGAGTCTCTAGTTATTTTTTCATTACTGAATGTTAGCAGTTATAGATGCATTTTTCTTAACAAAGGTTAGTGTATTTTGGGAAAAAAACTTTTTTCCAGGCTTTTATTTCCCTTTCTAATTAAACAAATAAAGACAAAGTTAAGATACCTAGGTTACACATCTTTAAGTAAGAAAATATTTGAGAAAGAATAATTGTATAATCTTGTTTTTGGCTGAAAATTTAAATACGAAAAAGTAAATATATTGCTTGACGAAAATGTTTTAAACATGAACTGAAATTATCTCTTAAGCACGAGAATCTACTCTTATCATCCATTCAAAGTTAATGTATGCAAAGAAAGATCAGTTTTGAATATTTATAAGGTAAGTGATTAATACTTCTTTCTACTATAGGAGTGTCATGCAAGATTTTTTTTACTCATCAGCAATGAAGCTATAGAGAATAATTTAGCATAACCCCTTTCATGGGAGGCAAACCCGTGAGCATTCCACCAAATGCATGTTTTATGTGTACAAGAAAATACAAAACTATTATAATATCTGTTTTAATATATTTTACAAAAATACTGACTTCTCTGTTGTATTAATGTATAAGAGTATTCTGCAGTATTTAACATGGACTGGTCAGAAAAGAGGATGAAATAGATTTAGGGTTTAAGCGTTTATAATTTTATTTGTAAATTGAGAAAAATTGTTGTTGAATCCATTTGACGATGAGATTTTACAAATAATCTTTCAACATTTTGTAATAATGCTGCTGATAAATATTATCGCACAGTAGATATAATTCCCATATTCAAACACTGATGAAATCTCTGTAATTGCATCAAAAGCCCATTAAATGGAAACTTTTACGATCTTCAAAACACATAAATTCAGTAGTTAAGATTAAGAAAAAAAATAAAAAGATTTTCTCAACAGAACATGCCATTTTTTGAATTATTTATACGCGAATCAAACGTAAATTAAAAAAGAGAAAGAATCCTGCGGGGAGATAACTTTCCTCTTTGTAATCTTGGTAATCACTATCTAAAATGATTTTACTGTTTTAAACACTTCTTCTCGGAAGTTATGACAAAATACTTCTGTTTAGTAGTGGAAACGAAATGCAAATTTAATCTTGATGCAAAAAAAGTCACAAAATCATAGTTCAGTAACTTGAAACACCCAAAAGTGCCCTACCGGATAAGATAGATGAACACTGGTAGCTCAATTCAAATTCAAATCCCTGCTAGCAATCTGACTAAGATCAGATTATTTTCTCTATAATAAATCTCCCTTTAATATAAAATGTACGAAAAAAATAAATTCAAAAATTTGATAATAATGCCAATGTATAAATTGGAATTTTCTACTAAAATTTCTAGAAATGCAATTTTTAATGGAAATTTCAACATTTCACATTAAAAAGTTGTTATTAATGTGGTTTATTGTAACATATTATAACACGGTTTTAAATCAACATTTTACATTAAAAGAATTAATTTAATAATTATTTTGAAGAACGTAGGCATGATACATGGTTGTATAAAATTCATTCTTCTCATTGTTTGCGCCCAATAAAGATTAAGTAGATAAGACCGCGTAACAGTGGTAACTCGACTCAGTTTCTGTTTGCATTTATCGATAACAGGGTTGGCTCATCATGGTTTTCCGAATTTGTAGCACAAACATATTAAAGAATTCCTTTCAAAAGTTCTCTTTGAATAACGTACTGTGCCGTAATGGATTAAAGAACAAAACAGCAACAGCAAAACTACATTCTCCTGAGTTTATTTAGATTTCGAAGTGATTGCATACGCAGTGAATTTCCTGGTGTTTATAATTAGCTGAGAAACACCAATACCTGAGAATTCACATAATCGCGCCTAGAAAAATCTAACAAACTTCGCTTTCAGCTTCATTGAAAAGCTGGCGAGAAATTGCACTGAATAACGACAGCAAACGAGTCATCTCCAATGTTTTTCAATTATTTCACTTTGTGGAAGTAAATCAGTCTTTTATTTTGTAAACAAAACATTTCATTAAACCAATAAATCATAGAACTTGAAAATTTCAAAATTTTATCACATATGATTTTTTGCCATTCTGTGAGGAAATTTACCAGTGGCACAGTATTCCTTGAAAAGACGGAATTTGAAAAGCATCTAATACAACAAACAGTTCCTGAAACTGGAATCTTGATGATTTCTATCATCAAAAGAGCATTTAAAATTAAACAAAATTCAAAATTGCATTAAACATACTCTTAAAAGCAATGTGCACTAGCAAACGTTTTTACTTCCTTGCAAAGAATATGTAGTGTTCCTTGCAAGTAAAGGAATTATAGTAACCTCGAAAAATTTCGGGTATCATATTTCAACAGAAATATCTAATTTGATCGTTCCGAATCCATTTGGACGATTTTTTTCCTGCGTGGTATCTGTACGTACGGACAGAATAAAGGTCACGTTTTCCCCAAACGGATTGTAAAATAGATTTAAAATGGATTCAAAAGGGATTCTTTCGTGACGTCTTCATACACGTACATATATACGTATCTAGCTTGACTCAAAAATGATTAGCCCAAGAATGCTGAAATTTTATATATGCGACTGTCTAGTTTTGAACCTCCCTTTTCTTACTGCATTCGGTAGAGCAAAGCAATTGCCTTTTGAATTCGAATTTTTAGCCTATTTATATATTTCTCTCTCTCTCTCTCTATATATATATATGTATATATACCCTTCCCTTTACGCGGCCTAAAAATCCTTTTCCGTCTTTATTTTCGCAATCGTTGGTCGTAGTCCTATACCAATTACAGAAGTGCTTTAAATGACAAAAATATTCATGTTTTTTTTTTGGCAATGCCAAATTAAAAAAAATAATTTTCTACAAATAACGAAATCCAGCTTTTAATGCGATCTCCCGGTTTTTATACTCATATTTGGGAAAGTTTTACACTCATTATAAAAAAGTAAAATTATAAGAAGTTAGATTCCTGTACGACGAAAATTGAACGGGGAATTTAATTTCATAATTTGCAAAATTTTTTTAAGTTATTTTCCTCTTGCCTTGAGGGATTTGTTAACTAAGTCAGAATAATTCGAGGAAAAAAGTTTAAATGAAGTGCAGCAAAAAATTAATTTAATACGCCGCACAAGGAAGGCGTGTGATGTCTATATTAGATTTGTTTCTCCTAGTAGGAGGACCTCTGATAGATAAGGCTGAATTTCACCAAATATTTAAATTGAAATTGGCAAACTCCTGTTACGTGCAATAAAAACTCATGTTTGGGTTACTAATGTCTATATATAGATGTTGCATTTCAGTCCATTTAGAGCAGACTTGTGTTCCATAGACTATCTTTATTTGTTTTAAATGGAAGAAATATGTAAAGCTTTGTAATACAGACATGTAAAATGTAATGTAAAATATATTCTTGCATAAAAATATTACATTACTTAATTTTGAATTTAACTACCAAAAATAATTACCATGGGTTATACAGAAAATGCAGTACTGATTGATTCCACCCGATGTTATTTGTATAAGCAAGGAAACGAAGTTTTTACTGTATATGTGAAACATTTATGGAAGTAATCAACTTCATAAAATAACATATATGCTTTACACCTAGAATGAAATGCTGTGCGCAGTTACATCAAAATGGCTGAAAACGGATAAGACAAAGGAATCCATAAATTTTTCCAAACGATCATCGTTTTGCATAAATTATTCTACTAACTGAAAGGTACAAAATCTAAAACTATTTTAGATGTTTTAAGATAGGCTTTTAGATAATTCAGACATACCACTAAGTAGACATAATGAGTTTTATACTCGTGTTTCTGCCTTATAAAATCTTTATTATTGTAAAAACATAAATTTATAAAATAAGATAACGAGGATTCTTCAGTCCGAAAAATCAACATGGTACTTGAAAAGAAATGGGCTCATGGGTTACTAACAGTAATAAAACAGTAAACAAAATTCCAAAATTTTAAAAATGAAGCATATTTCAGATCCTTCTACATCTTATTAAAATCTTTAATGTTTTTTTAATTATTAAAGCACTATACCTATTGAAAATCTAGACAGGTTTTTGTTACTATAATTCTCTATTCTCGACTGAATCATTAGGTTATTATTATTTCTTTTTATGAAACACTCGTAAATAACTAGCCCCCCCCGTGAAATTACAGGTGTGCAAAAGAACATTTCAATGCTACTGTATCATCTAGTACTACGCAATGAGATTACTTAAATGTCCACGTCACCAAATGATAGCTAAAGTACGTAACTTCTACCTGCAGACTGTTGATAGCTAAAGTTTGCAACTTCTACCTGCAGACTGTTCATTAACAGAGGCGGTGAAAGCGAAGTAGTGGTCCGCTGGGAGCCATATTTTGAAGATGGGAGGATTTATGAGAACTAGGTCATTCCTGCATAATGAACCATGAAAATAAGAGAACAAATTAACTGAATATGCCGTGATGAGACTCCTTATCAACCACAATTTTTTCACTAAGGTTACATTGCTTCTTTTATCCATGGCTTATTACTAACTCTATCAGTACATAAATCTCTCTAGCATTTCGCTGGTACTTGCTCATCACAGAAAAAACAAGGAAGCTGTAATATGTTTCGAATGGCTGGATATATCTTACAGGGACGCGCAACAGCTTACTATAAATATTGACCACTCAAGCAGAATTCTATAGCTCTGTTTTCTTTTATTATGTTCGGTGTTTTATGTAAGTGCCTATTAGGACACAGTGGTAGTAATAAATCCTCGGATTTCCTTTTTCTTCTGAGTCTTACGTGTGACTATCTTTTAGCTGGTTGTTATTAATAACAATTGCATTGCATCAGATTAGCTTAAGCATCCGATTCTTCTTTACAAAGGCATTATGAGCGATTTCCAGTACATATTATCGCGTTATCAAATATTCAGTTAGAAATGATTCCCTTAATAACATCACACATTTCTTTATTTTTAATTATTAGTAAAAGTTTTGAATCTTCGTTGATTTAAGAAACTGTGATTTGTCCCTGACGCTGTTCATGTGATTTCTACCCCGACACATTTTTCTCAAGAACTGTAGTTAATGTGGGTGTAAGAGAATTTCATATACGATACTGAATCTAAAAAAATTTTATCTGTTAATGTTATTTCTATGTATTTTTTGAAATATGAATATCATTTTAATAACTAGAAATAATTCTTAAGGTTCGGAATTTTATTCTTTTCTGTTCACACAGAATGACGAGAATTATAAAAATTTACCTTTAAACAAACAGCTTATCATGTTTTATTATAGTTACATTTGGCAGGTTTTGTCTAAATGAATTATAAATCATTTAGAAAAGGGAAACTAAGTATGTCAAAGATCTGTTCTGAAAATTCATGACTTTGACTAATCCAGTGCAAAACAAAGTATATTTTTCCATGATCTTTGTTGTGTAAATGAATATACGTGAATAGCTTTTTTAAGTGATGGCAAAATATAACATTTTAAGACTGGAGGATAGCGTTGATTTATTGCGTACAATAGGATTTAAGTATACAGTTTTAATTATGGTAATTTACTAGTCAGGAAATTTTCATTCTATAGTGAAACTTTTAAGCAGTAAAACAAAGAATAATCAGGATAACTTCTGCTATTATTTCGAAAACTTTAACTAATTCAACTGCTCTTACCGGTATGAAGATTAACGTAGGCAGACTGATTCTGACGCTACTGGGTTGGGTTCAAATTGCCGTTAAGGTAGGGATGCTTGTGACTGTAGTTAAGGTATGCAGTTAAGGTATGGATGTTTGCCGCACGAGTGCCATTAAAATCTGTCAACGCGAAAGCCTTCTTGTGAAGCTCGCTATTGGGGCAGAGAATACTATACGCTTGAATTATATTCGCGAAGAGAATACGTTATTTTTATTCAACTTTTATTGAGTTTAAACAATCAACTAAATGTCTTGCACGTGTTAATTCGCTCTTTGATTGGCTTTCCTTCTGTACTTAATGAAGGATTCTGATTGATACTTTTCCTTCGTAACTTTTGGGAACAAAATTAGCAGTAATGAAGTTCATTTAGTTTTCAACTTGAATAGTTTCCCTTCATTTAGAACATGTTGCTTATTTTTCCTTGGAAACTTTGATTCAAAAGGCGGAAGTAAGAATTCGATCAAATGGAGAATTAACACGAATCCTTTTTTATTATTGCTAAAATGCTAAGTATTACTATATTGTGCATTCAAATTATTAAGCTAAGAATTTAAACAATCTAAAGTGAGAGAAGCAAACGTTTGCTTGGTTAGGCTTAGATTACTGAAAGATGATTGAAAGAAATGACAGAAAATGTTTCTTTGTTGTGAGAAATTGACGCATTTTTTAGATGTAAATTTGCGATGCAGTGGTTAGTATACTATGCTACAAATGGAAGATCTCGAATTCTATACTCGATATACGCATTGTTGAATTTTTAAGATTAATACTCGCAAAAAGCAACCTATTCCGCAATAGTGTCTGAACCGAGAAGTGGTTAATAGTAATTTATGACCATCGTCATTTCGTCAAGTGGGTCACTTTCTCCCTCAGTCATCCTTTAAGAGAACAGCGGGTGTATCGATATAATTAAGTTTTCTTTCCCGGAGAACAAAATGAGAAAGTTCATCTGTGCTCTAGCTCATTTGTATCAGATATCCGAATTCGAAGAAGTAGAAATTTATAACATTGAACTAATTTGTATTCTAAATAAAATGAGCCAGATTAGTGAATAGTGATGATTACACAACACATAACACACAGAAAGAACAATTAAATTTTGAGAAATTTATTTTGATATAAATACCAGAATTTTACCTCCAGGTTTGAGTTTTTGACATACGAAGGGGTTTTTCACATGGCAGTCTCTGTCATTCCAGAAGAAACGGTCTGTGGTTCCTTCTCCTTTGCTCGGATACCTAAATAAATTTCTCAGCTCAACACAGTTTTGTTGTGACAAACCATCATCACTTGGTTGTTCACTGTACCCACCATAATTTTCCCAACCTGGAAACCAATCTGTATAAATAAAAATGTATCAATTAAAAACAGTTTCTCCAATTGCCTTCTTTTGGAGAATTAAGTTATCGATTGATTAATTCAGTAAATTAGAATTAACATAAAATGAGCAAAATTTCAATACCTAATTATTGTATTTAACCAAGCAATTAACTTAAGCTATAACTAATAACCATTGCATTCCAAAAGGGAAAGAAAGAAAAAAGACTTACTGAAAGAGTTTTATACAATAGTTATTCACACATCATTTTCATACATGCAATATCACACATATTTTTAAAACATTTAACAGTTTTACTATCACATAGTTTTCGGTTGATAAAGCACGAAGCAAATTTCGCGTCGCAGAAATGGAGGTGCATTAAGTGGCTTGTTTAGATTTAATTTCATTTCATTTTAATGACCACATGATTTTTATCAAACCAGATTATCCTCTAGTTTTCAGACTTCTAACTACCTACTTTCTTCATTTTCTGATGAAATAAGCTCATAAACACAATTCTCACTTTAAAAATGTTTTATATTGGAAGTTTAAGATAAGATTTATCTTTGATTATGCATTTGACTTTGTTATGATTTGAATTTGTTTTACGGGTATTTTTAGCTTTTCGGTATGTTTGTGTTGTCTGAAATTTCATCGAGCTAAATTATAACTAAATGTAATTAAAATTAATTCATTTATCATTATATACACACATATATATCGTATATGTTAAAATCTTTAAACGCTGAAATACATAAGCACGTTTTGGTGCAGAAAGCTAGATTTGTCGACGTTTCATTTGCTTACAGTGACGTACTATGCTGTGTTATATGAGAGAGTTGCAGCTCTTATAGAGGTAAAATTTGGAAGTCAGCTATTTGAGGGAACAAAGATCATAGTAAGTGAATATAGCATCACTGATTTAGAAAAAAAATGATTCCTTCCTATCACTGTAATTTGAATAAGAGCCTTAAAATTCAAAAAGACATTCTGGCTTCCGGACACCCGCATGAAACATTGCAAAACGTAACAGTCTTCAAACGAAATTTGCTTTATAAACTTAAATGGATTGGTGAAAGTTTGGATGATAGTACGTATATTAAAAACTCTACTCTACACAACATCGAGGGGACGATTTGTCAGACAACGCGTGTATTAGTGCCAATGCGTGTCAGACAATGCGTGATCATTGAGTCTAAATATAGCTATCTATTCTAACGAGAACACCTGAGATGGTTCTTTTGCTCTGAAAATGCCTTCATCGCATCGCAACAGTATGCATAACATTTGCATAATTGGTCACATCCTACTGCGGCTCCTGTCACCAATGTCGTCACCTGATTAGACAAACAGTCAGCATTACATGTCGTCACCTGATTAGACAAACAGTCAGCATTACATGTCGTCACCTGATTAGATAAACACTCAGCATTACATGTCGTCCCCTTTCCTAAAGGCGGGCACTTGCAAGTATAGACATATTGCCAGAGAACTTCTTGGTTTATGTGCTAACTCACCTTTACCGCAATATATAAGAGACATCACTACAGCCTATGGCCGTACATTTTGTCACATATGAAAAATTTTGTATGAACTGAGAGTGTACAAAAATTTCCCATAAGTGTGTCACTTATGGGAAATGTTGTATGAATTGGACTTGCACTTACAGTCCAATAATAACACACGCTTTTACGGAAGACGGGGACGCCCGATCTTTACCTTTTGGTTAACAGGCATAGTCCCACGCCCTCCGGTTTGTCTGTTTTTATCAGCTCCACCCCAGCCGAGGGAGCGGACAAGACAGTACCAGTACGGTCCCTGCCGAGCCTGATCTCAACCTGGGTACAATACCCGGGTTCTAGTCAATAGTACCTGATATTTTACCCCCGTGGTTGAGACTGCCTAAGTACAGATCCTAGCCAGTACTTCCCAGGAATGCTCCTGAGTCAACCCCCGGGGGGAAATAATAACACAAGACTTTTTACAGAAAGATTATCAGAAATGCTATGGTTGATTAAACTTCGTGTTGAATACACTGAATACAGAGTTATATTCCTTGGCCAACATCATATAGACAGACGAGGCATATTTGGATCGCCATTTGGATGTTAAGCCAACACAACTCGCACTAATGAGAATATGATATCTCGATCATGGTAAATAGAGGTTCGTCATTATGTGGAGCGGTCCCATAAATGTTTGGTGCGGGATTTGGTATTGTCGTCTCTTAGGATTTGTGTTCTACGATGGAACCTTAACTGTAAGAAGATACTTGGAGTTATTGCTATTGCAAACTACAGGACTTGATTTCCAAAAATCTTGTGGACTCAGAGAACGGGACCTCGGCTTGTAGGGTTTCCCTTATCTTTCATAACAAATTTATTTTAAGTTCGATACCTTTCCTGAACATCTTAACTTCCCCTTGTATTCTGTCGTCCGGATTTAAATTTAAAGTTAAGTGAAGTGGGTATTTAAACGAGTAAAACTCTGAGTTTATTCAGAGCGTGTTTTCGAAGGTCAGAACACGTTTTCGTTGGCCATTTTGGATTACCGTCACGCCTTCTAGTTTTGAGAGTTAACCTGCTAGTGTAAATTAACGTGCTAATACAGCACTATTCTATTTTAGCTTCGACTTGAAATATATTCTACAGTTAAGTTTCCACCGCATGTTGACAGTGACAACTTTGATTTAATAAAGGTTACTTTTTACTCTTCCCCTGCGCTGGTATTTATTCACGCCTGTGCGATAATTCACCAGGTTCATTGTAGGATCTAGAATAGTTTATGTGAAATAGAAGAGACAGATCTTACTAGTGGCGCCCGTTTTTTCGGACCCATGAGCGACAATGACCCTGCAGTTGAGCTAGCCCCATCGGCATCGGAAACTTCACCAGCCCTTGGAAACCTAATGGAAGGTTTTGGCTACCTCATTAAAACAATGCGGTCCTCCATGAAACCTGCAGTGACATTCGACAGAAGAACGTCTGTCAGCAGCTTCCTAGGAAACTTGGAAAATTATTTTATACTTTATTCGGTTCCCGAAGTTCAAAAATTGACAATAGCAATGACCGCCCTACGAGGACAGGCTTTAAGTTGGTTTAAAGGTTTAGGGAAATTTCGTCTAGAGGAAATAAGCAGCCTCACATATACCTTTGAAAATTTTAAAGCTGCTCTGGTAAGAACATTTCCGTGGTCAGAAATAGAGCAAAGCTTGAGGCCGAATTATACGGCAAATACCAATTTAAAATTGAAGAACTATCGGACCTAATTTTAGGCAAGGTTCAAGTTGCAAATCTGTTACACGGTAAAAAGCCCGATGCAGAGTTAATTCAAATTATCTTGCCTCGTCTACAGAGGCAAGTCCAGGATTTTATTGAAGTGAGAAACTCCAGCAGTTTAGAACAATTGTTTGAGCTGGCAGTGAAATTCCAAAGTAGGAGGGTAGCAGAAGGTACGCGTACGAGAAGTTTTGGCCATAGGCCAAACGAACAGTGTTTTAGGCCGTATGCAGAACAAGCAAAGAAATACGATATCGAGAATGAATTTGAAAATAGGCCGCAAGATGCAAAAAAGGGGGCAGGTAACAAGGAGTTAAACAAGGACGGGGGCTGAAATGAGTGTGCAGCCACCCCATTTGGATAAAAATTCCTCAAAAATGCACTTAAATACGGTAATAATTAAAAGTTTGTTCCTATCGGTCATTCATATTAGATTAAACAAGGTGCCAACAGAGGCCTTAGTGGTTACAGGCGTGCAAGCAAGCTTCCTGTCGGAACAATTTTTTTCGAAACAATTTTAAAAATTATAGATTATTTAAAATCCAAAATACTAAAGTGATTGCAGCGCAGAGCAAGCATTGCGCATGTATAGGTAAAGCGAAGTTTAATGTCGAGATAATGAATGATGTGCAAAAATGTATATTCCTTTTGGTCCGAAATCTACAAGCTCCGGGAATTTTAGAAACGGACTTCTTAAAAACAGAAGGGGCCCAAATTAATTTTCAGGAAGAGACGCTGAAATTGTGGATGAATCCAATTGACGTAGAAGCTGTGGAACCGCCTGATAAAAACCTGGAACATGTGAAAACCGAAGATAGAAGAAAATTACAAGATTTGGTAAGAAGTTTTTCTGATTTGTTTTCTTAAACGCCTGGCCTCACTCAGATAGCGCACCATGAAATTAAGTTAAAACGTGAGGAGCCCGTGAAGACTGTGCCAATAGATATGACCACGTAAAGGAAAAAATCCTTTAGGATTATATTCAGCACATGCTCAAAAATAAAATAAGTACCTCTTATGCTAACTCAGTAGTACTTTGCAGAAAAAAAATTATCTGCCCCCTTCAAATTTAAAGGCTTAGAGACTAGCTATCGATTATAGAAAACTGAACAGTTTAAATAAATATCCCGTTTACTCCCTACCTATAATTGAGGAAGTGTTACGAAACATTAAGTGAACTAACTACAGGACCATAATAGATCTTACATCAGATAGCGATGAAACCCGAAGATGTGCCAAAAACAGCAT
This sequence comes from Stegodyphus mimosarum, assembly GCA_000611955.2. Taxonomy (NCBI): domain Eukaryota; kingdom Metazoa; phylum Arthropoda; class Arachnida; order Araneae; family Eresidae; genus Stegodyphus; species Stegodyphus mimosarum. Next base: position 128,426 of record KK117978.1, on the reverse strand, counting down.
TCATTACAAAATCAGGCACTTGTGCTTTTCTCAGAATGTCTTTCGGCTTATATGGAGCGCCGGCAACTTTTCAGCTAACAATGGCTATCATTTTAAGACCTGTCCTCGGTAAATCCACGTTTATTCATCTCGACGACGTTATTGTCTCAAGTATTGAGTATTGAGGCATACATGAAAGATTTAAATGAAGTTTTTACATTATTAAGAAATGCAGGCCTAAAAATAAATGCTAGTAAGTGTAAATTCGCGGCAGAAGAACTCAAGTATTTAGGATATAAGATTTCAAAACGGGGAGAAACTGAGAACTCTAAAGTAATCGCAATAAAGAATTACCCACTGCCCAACACGGCAAAAAAAACTTTCTTCCTTCTTCGGCGTGTACTCTTATTTCAGAACATTTATAACGGACTTTGCACAGATAGCCGAACCTTTTTTTTTTAAAAGACTTTGCACAGATAGCCGAACCGCTGTTACAATTGAAAAGAAAAAAGCCAGATTTGCGTTAACAGCTGAGGCTAACACCGCGTTCGAGAGACTAAAAACTGCGTTAATTGAAGCGCCGGTTTTAAAAGTGCCGGAGAGGGATGAAAATTTCGAAATTTCGGCTGATGCCTCGGATTTTGCTATAGGTGCGGTTTTGGCCCAGATTAAGCAGTTCGTGGCGTATTTTTCAAAACCTTTAAATCAAACCCAGCGCATCTACACGGCAACGGAACGATAAACTTTGGCCGTACTTTTAGCGGTGCAAAAGTTTAGAGTTTATTTCGGTAAAGCACCGATAGTCGTGTATTCAGATCACGCCACCATAGGTCGACTATACTCCGGCAAAATTTATCGCCACGGTTGATATGATGGCCATTAAAGTTGCAAGAATTTAATTTGATAATTAAACACACACCGGGAAAGGAGAATGATGTAGCAGACGCTTCGCCCCGTATAAAATTAGACGAAGAAGGAAAAGAAATAAAATGTACTATATTAACACAAAAAATATTAGACTTCCGGGAAACAATTATTTCTGAATTAGAAGTTGATCCAGAGTATAGGCATATTTATGCATCATTACAAAGCCCGGATAATTTTGAGCATCCGGATATAGTGGCCATGAGGAACAGAGCAGCAAATTATGAAATTGCGGATAAATTATTATTTTATATTAAAACAACAAATGAGAATAGCGAAATCAGGCCAGTCATTCCAGCCGGGTTGCGACTTGGTATTTTAGAAGAATTACGCGATTTTTCGACGGCGGGGCATCTGCAAATTCGGAAAACTGTACAAAGAGTACGCGAGGCGGTTTTTTTCCCGCAAATGCAAAGAGTAGAAACGAACTATGTCAGGTCCTGCCATACATGCCAGTTAGTTAACGATGTAAATTATAGCCCAGGCGGTTTTCTAAATAGTATGAGAGCTGCCTTTCCAAACGAAATAATTGGGATAGACTTATTGGGCCCGTTTCCAAAAAGTGAAAGTAATAGAAACAGACCTTTATTAGTTATCGTCGATCATTTTTCAAAGTGGGTAGAAATAGTTCCCTTTGAATGAGCCGCAGCAAAAATTGTAGCCGATTCATTTCTAAATAAATACATTCTCAAATATGTGCACCAAGTAAAGTAATATCCGATAACGGACCCCAATTTATTAGCCAAATTTTCGAGGAGCTATGTTCAGGGCTTGGTATCCGCCACCTTAAGATGGTCCCCTACAGATCGCAGTCTAATATCGCCGAGCGCGAAAAAGGGAACATAGTTAAAATCATATATGGTTATATAAAACGTATCACCGACGCTGGGATGACTGTGTAAATGAATTGGCGTGTGCCTTCAGAACGGCCAAGCATGATACCACGAGGAAGACACATTGTGAATTATTTTTCTCTCACAATGTGTATATAATAATGCAATATTAATGTAATAATGCAATATTACTGCCAATGTGGATCAAGTTAAAACATATTATGATCGTAATGAGACGGCTATTTTTAAAGATATTTTACAGGAAGCATCAAACACAGAGGAAGGGCCATCAACATCAAGAATGGTTATGCCTGGAAAGAAAAGGGAGGAATCCGAAGTCGGAGAGCCAGAAGGAAAAAAGACAAGGAAAAAAGACAGGGACAAGATAACAACGCAAGCTCCACAGAGGAAACTGTGTTTAGAAGAGGAGCCTGTGAGGAAAAAGAAATTCCCTAGGAGATCCCAACTGTAACCAGTCAAGAAGTCTTCGGCCAGTCCAGGGAGGTTCGGCGGCAATAGTCGCCAAGCGTCCAGCACACTCGGAAGCGGATCAACGCAGAAGAAAGCAGCCTGGGACAGAGGTTTGAAGAGGAAACGGTCGTCGACGCAGGGCAATGGAAGTAGCTAGCCGCGACAGAGAATCAGAGTCAGACAGCTGAACCAAGTCCTTTCCTGGGAGGAATTTGTAAACAAGAGGATGACGGAATATGCCAAGTAAAAGATAAGTCAAACTTATTCTATTTGAAATTATTTTAAAATTAGTACGAAGTTGGTTCAAAACAATTAGTTCAGTTTTTACTTGGGAAGAGGACAATGTTTACTTACTTAAGCAAGAAGCTTTTTTTTTCTTTTATATTAGGCAAGAAGCTTACAAATTTATGTTTACCAAGAAGTTTTTCTGCTTTTGTATGAAGGAAGAAACTTTAGCAATCTTGGAGGATTTAGAACGAAATGTTAACTTTGGTGTAATAGACTATTGTAGGTGTTGTAAGTATCTTATGTTTAACTAACGTTTATTTTATTTTAAAACTTTACTATCATTTCTTATTTTCCTTTTCCTCCAGAATTAACGCGTGATTATGTTTATGCAAATTGTACTTGCTAACGCTTAAGTATTTAAGTTGTAGCTTTTTTCCAAGAGCAAAGTAGAAGGAGAGAGCCCTCTTGTTACGAGGCTTCACGCGAGCTTGCCATCAGTTACTGTCCGCCTTTAAGGCCAGAGGTTTTAATCCTCTTGAAATTTAAAGACGTATTGTAGTTTTACTCAGTTTGCGTACTACAGAGGTAGTAATTTAAAAGGCCAGTCTTAGTGTTAGTCACCTGTGTAAAGTATTAAAAGTTAGCTCTTACTTAAATTTCAGTTAATTAGTAGTACTTCTAAATTCTTTTACGTTCAGACCACAAGGGGTTGGTCTTTGTATCCCGAAGTGCTTGAACGTCTCTAAAATCGATTAGCAAATAAAGGGTAATTTTAACCCTTTTTATCTTTGTTGTATCTTCTACACACGCACGAACATAGCTTTTAGTAAGCTCCCTGTTCCTACTCAGGACTCCAGTTATGTTTGCAAAATAAACAAGAAGAAACAGTAGTCCTGATAGTTTAACTTAAAGAAAACGAACTTCGTTACTCAAACTCTTAAGAATTTATTGCATGTGATTAGTGTGAGATTATTTTCAGCTCAGTAAATGTATTCAATGTAAGAAATAGTTTATGTAAGAATGTTTCATTTCTTAGATACTTAAAAGTATTTTGCATGCTTGAAATATGTGCTTTGAATGAAAGAGTAGTTAAGTTACTTGTGATATACACAAAAAAAATAGTTGAGAATGAATGTAAAGTAAGGCATTAGGCTCTGCAGTTCATACTCTATATTAGTTTTTACTAGAGTTAGCACCTCAGGCTGAGATTTTATTGTAAGTTGTCTCCTTTGTCTAATGAGTCTAATTCTAACAAGTAGATGTGGGTTATTCGGTAGAAGTGTACTCATTTTACATAAAGCAGCATTTTCAGAACAAAATGCTGGAGAGCAAGGGGGAATTTTTAATATGGGTAGAAAGACTGAATTGAGCAAATGTATTCCCATGTAGGAAAGTGTGAACTGTTTGAAATGTTAAAAGTAGTGGCATTGTAAATTACATGAAAAAGTTCTAAACTATTTTCCTTCGAGATATCTGGAAGGAGACCAGACCAGAAAGTGAAACAAAGAATTGTATATTATGTGTCACCTTAGCATCTGTAAAATCTTGAATTTAAGCAAATGTGGTTTAAGATTGTGAAGGTAAACTTTCATTTAGATTTAGAATTTAAATATCTTATCCAGGCTTTTAAAGCCTTTCTATGTGATAGTTAAATTCTGGCGAGGGAAGATATAGGGTTTCCCTTATTTTGTAACTTCCTCTTGTATTCTCTCGCCAGGATGTAAATTTAAAGTTAAATGAAGTGAGTATTTAAACGGGTAAAACTCTGAGTTTACTCAGAGCGTGTTTTCGCTAGTTAGCGCACGTTTTCGTTGCTACCTTGCTTTTACGCCTTTTGACCATTTCGGATTATCGTCACGCCTACTAGCTTTGAGAGTCAACCTGCTAGGTGTAAATTAACGTGCTAAATCCAGTTTCGTTTCCAACGCAAGTTGACGGTGTTTTTGTAACGCACGAAGATCGTGCCTTTCTGTTAAACTTTGATACTAAAGGGTTACTTTTCACTCTTCCCCTGTGCTGGTATGTATTCACACCTGTGCGAGAATTCGCCAGGTTCATTGTAGGATCTGGAACAGTTTATGTGGAATAGAAGAGAAGATCTTACAAGCTCACGACTTCTACTGTTATTGCACATACTGTTCATTGCACTGACTGCCATACAGCCTTATAAACTAAACAATAATAATACTAATAAATAATGTTTCTAGAAAATTTACTTTAAAAGAATTTATTAATGACTATTTCAGGACTTAGGCACTACAAAGAAATAAAATGTGATTAAGTGAATATGAAAATCAACTTTGAATATGAAAATCAACGTTGCAAACAGATATACAGTTAAATGGCGAAGAAACGTGTTACAGTAAAACTCATACTAAAAATGTAGTGGATGAGCTCCAAAGTATGCAGTATTCAGCTAAAACCAAAATGCTACTGTGCAATAAATTTCATACGGAAGCTTTCCCGCAATATACATCTTTAACATTACGGTGCTCAATAAATTGTCACGGACATAATCAAACAATTAAACTACTCTTCCCGTTAAAATATTTTGAAATCTGGTATTCCTTAATCTCAAAACCACACCTTGCAAACGTTAAAATTATTTTAATACACATGGAAGAATCCCAATGTAGTCGTCAAAAGTAAATACTGCAGATAAGTAAAAAAAAAGCAATGTCAAAAGTAAATACTGCAGATAAGTAATAAAAAAAGTAATGTCAAAAGTAAATACTGCAGAAAAGTAAATACTACTACAAAACGACGAGCTAAAGCTGAGAAAGGATTGAAAACTCTCATAATAAAAATGGCCACAATATTGGTGTAAAATATTTCTTTCTTTTATATTTTGCTGCGTTATTGACGTAAAACTTTGAGACGAAACGATTATTTATGTAAGTGGCTGTATTTAACCACTTATGCCATGATTTAGGACATTACTGAACGAAACTATTATATATACACTCTTGTATACATTATATATACAAGAATGAAATATTAAAATGGAAACCACAATAAGGTTTTAACTATCTGCGCACAAAGACTCACAATTTAAAAATATAAGATCACAAAGATTAATGTTTGGGTTCATACTCACAGAAAGAAGATGAAGACAGTTTTAAGCCTGTTAACACTGGTTTTGAAAATATTACCAATTTGCAAATGCATAACTTTCTTGATTCTCGTGCAGTTAATGTTCAGTATAAAATGTAAGTACAATGTGAATGCAGAAAGAATCTTCGGCTTCCAAAGGGTATAACGTTTAATACCGAAAGAACTGTCTTACACAAGTTTTACATATTTGCATAAACTCACCATGTTTTGATAGTACTGTAATGAAAAAAACATTCTGTGTGACCGTTACTTGTTGTATGGGAGGCACTAATGTGGCAATCCTGCTTTAAGCATACATTAATATTAAAGTTTTCTCGTTTCATTACGTTTTGATTAAAGGTGGAATGAATTTCTTAACAGGATACGTTATGAATCGTATCCTGTTGATGGAGCTGACATCCACGTTGATGTGTTTTTAAACATCTCACTGTGCTGCGAATAGTGGAGCTACATACACTTAGTCGTTTAGCTCTTCGCCAACACACTCAGAAAAAATCCCAAACAATTAGCTCACACAGTTTATTTATTTTTATTTTTATCTAGTGATCATTTTAAAGCAAAATTACTCATCTGATATAAAAAAAAGTATTTTGATACCTCTCTTTAATTCAACCAAAGCTGGATTATTTACAGGACAGCGGCATGCCATGCAAATTAACCACATTGTATTCAAAAACTGATACCTTTTTAAATTTTGACCAATTTAATACGTAAGAATTCTATCATATAATGCACAAATTTTAATATTAATTACATAAATAAATTACACGTTAAATAGCTGATATTTGGAACTTACTTAGAGAGCGTATAAAAGTTTATACCACACTGTTTTACAAATAGAACAATTTGTTCAAATTTTTGGAAACATTTCCAGGTCCTTCTGAAAACTCTTCTGAATACTTTGTTGGAGGAAATTCTCTTTGAATTCTTACTGACAACACTAAGCTTTGGCAAAAGAATCAAAATTCCGGATTCTAGCTGCACTTGATGTCTTTACATCAATAGAGAGCCAGAGATTCAAATTCGCACCTTTAACATGTGCAAAAAATGAGTTAAAAGATTAAAAATCCCAGAAAAGTTAATCATTCTCATGTCTGGAATCGAAAAATATACATTCAAATCACCGGATCAGGGTATTGACCATTCCTTCGCCACAGCACTTGGGAAGAGCCGCTCTCTCTAGGAGATAAGTGATAAAAATTAGATCCTAGACTGCATCTAAGACATTTCGAAGAAGATTTTTATTTAAGGATGTAAGGTTTATCCTAAGTTTATTAACAGTTATTTTAAGTTTTGTATCTTTCCTATCTTATTCTAATTTCAGCTTACAATTTCCTGCCAGAAGGTACTTTCAGAAACGCAGTAAATGCAAATGAGTAAGAGTACTATTTAAGTCGAGGTTTCACCGATTTCTAGAGAGAGAGTCTGATTTCCTGACTAGCGCGTGTTTGCCTTTGGCTACGTTCTCTATAAACTATTACGCTCGGCCATACCTTAAGCCCTGCTTTTCTTCGCCGATTTAATTAATACTTAGGGCCCAACTATTTAGATTGCTGATAGCTTCGGCTACACCTTTCAGATAGCTTAGTTAAGCTAGTTTAGTTTTAATTTCATAGTTATTTAATTTCAAGCCCAGTGGAGGCTTTGTGTAAAGTTCCAAGTAGGAACTGATTGTAAATATTCTGAAAAATAAAGGGTAGTGAACCCTTCTTAAGTCTTTCGTGTTTCGTTCACACACTTAAGCGAGTATTCGCTTGTTAGTGTTCGTGGGGTTCTAAGACAGAACTTTGGAATTAAATAAGTAAAACCTTACAAGGAAAATAACACTATTTACATATGACTGTTTCAGATGGTGGATATCTTAAGAATTAAGGTATGTATAAAGTCGAAAGAAAAATCACGCAACCAAAACTCAATAATATGTAGGTCGGTCTATGGACATGTTTAAAATCACTCCCATTATCAAATGTAAGCAATCGTTATTGCAGGCTTAATGAAAGCCTAGTTGAAAAAATGAAATTTTCTTCCATGTATTATCTTCAAATCCTGGCAAACATTAGAAAATTTGGTCATCATGAATCTTCTACAGAAAAGGTAATAACATGCACTGTAATTTCAAAACAGTTATTATGTTGTCTTTTAAAGTTATTGTGCTTCCTGGTTTAATTTTGGATCGTAATTAAAATAAAAACTATATTCTAGTTTCTCCGTGAATACGTTATCTGAAAAGAATGATATACTGACAGATCATATTTTTCAAATTAAATAAAACGTTCAAACCACTGAAAAATAACGCAACCATTTCCTTCACCTTGACTAATGAAAGTTAGTCCGTAAAGAACCTAAAACCTTAGTACAGAAATACTGCTCATCATTACAATAAATTAAAAAAGATAATTTAGTTTGCTTTGGGTTTGTGAACCTTATTTCATCTAAGAAAGTAATAACAGCATAACTGGAACCAAAGAATTTTGTTAACATTCTCTTAGCATTTAGAATTATGAACTTCATGTTACAAATTGTGTGTTGTGCTAATTAGCGATATCGAAACAAAGAACGTATGCTAAGATTGGAAAAGAAACAAAACTTGCGAACAAAATGACTCATCTGCATCCAAGTCACTGATACAAAATGATATTTCACGTAAAGCTCTGCCCACGCAATTTTAAAACGTCAGTGTGCTTGCCACCTACGCACGAAAATAAGGGGAAAAACTCATTCGCTTTAAGCGCTTAAAAGAATACTGTGGCTTTCAAGGTAGCTAAAAGCAGTACGGACTCTTTTTTTGTTACTCCTGGTCTTTTCTATTCTCGGCTTTTACTTTCAATAACAGTTTCTTTCTTTCTTTCTATTTACGAAAATCAATATTCTGATTTACTAAGTTTTTCTCACTGGCCATTCACAAGCTCTGTAATGCATTGTTTATATTATTTTTATTCTAATTTTACCGAGATTACACACATTAATGAAAACCTAAATTTCAGTACGTGTTAAGGAATAGCGAGGATGAGGGCTTCGACTTGCAATTTTTTGCGAATTTCTTATATTTCGCATCATTATCCTCACTGATGTTTTTGAAGAACTTTACAAAGTAGCGTTAAGTGGATTTCCTTATTTCAGCCGCTCACTCTGAGGAGTAATTCTATTCAACGGCCTACGAAACAAAAAAATTTTTCTATTTATATGTGAGAGTGAAGAATAGAAGTAAACCATAAGCTATTTTTACTACATTGTGACTTGTGTAATTGTTTTTAAATGTGTTACACTATTTCCAGATTAACAACATAGTAAGTGTTATGTAAATTTGTGTTGTGTAATTGTTTTTAAATGTGTTTAACCATTTCAGGAGTAACTACGTAGCAAGTGTTACGTAAATTTGTGTATGAAACTAAAGCATTGCCTAATTTGACTTTAGACACATTTATGTTAATGTGTTTGCATACTCGTGTTACATCCGTCACATTATGTCACGTTATGCTGCCTCAAAATTAACAGCATAACGTGACATACAAATCATTCTCACAGTTTTTATCAGCATTGCTATACATGTTTTTTTCATAATAATTCACCTGTTATCTCTCTTGTTAATCTTGAAACAAAAGATCACTTTTCAAATAACAAATGTGCGGTGCGTATAGTGAATGAAACTGAGCAATTTATAAATACACTCACGTTTGTGAAAATTGCAACACCAAGAAGGATTCGTCATAATTGAATGCAATTTAATACACAGTTGAGTGGTAGTGGTACAAATAAATGATTAAATGTTCAAAGCAAACAAACAAGAACAAGAGATCAGAATCAGTATTTTGTGTGGCCACCACGCGCCGCAATAAGTGCTGCTACACGAC
>KK117978.1:84205-118054 GCA_000611955.2 Stegodyphus mimosarum | reverse complement strand
GAGTTAACGTTTACCACTAGCAGATAACCACCGATAATCATACACGCCTCGCTACAGCCGTCTATTTATTCGGATCCATCAGCCGTTCAGAGGGCGCTGCTCAGCATACGCATGCGCTACGGATTTGCAATTCTAATCATTTGCATATCATGCGCTACTTTGCATTTCCTGAAAATTTCAGCTCACTCGCGTAAGTCCTTCATGGTGTTGCAATTTTCACAAACGTGAGTGTAGTATATGTGCTTCTTAATAATTACCTTTTCCATAATACGTCTACTCATGTGATTTATAATTAGTTAATCATTTAATTTTAATTTAATATTTCAGAATTATCTAAACAGTCACACCAACAGTGTAGTTCATTAAATGTATTTATGAAGCCGCATAACATATATCCGGCTACAGGACGTTTAAACAATATTACTGGTCTGCGTTAGAGCTGGAAATGTCATAATCAAATATATCCTCTTCAAAATTCGAATCAAGTACCTTCTACTGCTACTTTGACGTGCTAACCACTTACAACTCGACAACCCAGCTAGGGAAATGCGATGGTTCATCATAATGATAGTTTATATTTAATTGATATTACAACTTCGATTACATATAATATATGTATTTTTAGCAGAAGTATATTTTACAGTTACGTCCTTGTGAATATTTTTGACATTTGTTCTATTTATTAGTGTGTTTCGAACAGACTGCAAGATGATATCTCTTGAAAAGCTGGACTTCACGCAAGATAAATTCTGTTACAACTGTCAATACAGGCATTGACCCGAATGCCCCGAACTCATTGACCTGAATATCTTCTGTCCACCGATGATGCATAAAATTCTCTTGCTCTGTGACTTATTCTTAGTCAGCTCTAAATTATATTGATTCAACAGTATGAGATGCGAAATGTATAATAATCTCAGCCTCTACAGGTTTTACCAATTTTCGCTTCAAGGATTATCTTTATAATGCTGCAGATCTTTAAAATAGAAACTACTCTCATTTGGTTCTAAATCTGTAAAGACAATTATGAAAAAGATGGAAAGTCTCAGGCAATATTTGAATGAACACAAATAAGGAAGAAACATTTGATATATTGAAGTGACTATGAGCTGCCAAATGAACATGACAATATCATCCCTAACATTAATATTTGGAATTTAACGCTACTTTCTAAGAACCCGAGAGAGGTGAGGAATTAGGAAATTAGAAGTTGTAAAGCATTGCAAAATTAGAAAGAAATAACATTTTTCAGCAATAAATGATGCGATTAAAATTATCTAAACGCTAACCACTGACAAACTAATCTAATACAGAAAGGATGATTATTCAGTGAGAAATTCTATAAACAGGATGTTTAGCATGATTGTCATCTACTTTAGTGTATATTTGTATGTAAAAACTTCACGTTAAACATTCTGCGGCATTATGGGTATTTCTCTATCACAAGCTGCAACATTCCTGTGCGATTGATTCCGCTATTGAAAGTATTGGCATATACGTGATTTTTGACCATTCGTGCGCTAAACTGATCTCCCTCTCACTTATTTTGTAAGTGGCCCTTTAAATATTCCAGAACAAGCACTGATCTATCATACATACCTATTTCCCGCTGAGTTGACCCTCTAAAGGATGCCTTCTTATTACCGTCAATTTCTCTAAGCTCTTGAGTAGCTTGACTAGCATTCTCCGCATGAGAAATGACTGAGCAGGAAATCATAAGAGCTTACTACTAGAGGGCATTTCTAGTGTTTCATCAAAATTTAGAATAAAGCAGTACTGTCGAGCTACTCATTTTGCAGGATGAACCTACTGCGTAATTTGGAACGTTAATTTTATCCCAGGACTAGTGTTGTAGAGACATTAGGTTATTTGGAAGCAGGAGATATGAAAAATGAGCAACGCCTTCGCCGGGAATCGAACCACGGACCTCTCGGTTACGCGTCGAGCGTGCTGACCATTACACCACGAAGGCATGCAAAGAAGGCGAGAGAAATACCTTATATACTCCCCCTTTTAAAGGGAGACTGGGGATTAGGGGCCCCAATCGCCAAACCGTGGCGGTGGAGAATCATCATCCACCACCTTTTAGTTCGGTCGCCAGTTGTAGAGGCTTTCTGAAGTAGGAAAGATGAAAAATGAGCAACGCCTTCGCCGGGAATCGAACCAAGGACCTCTCGGTTTCGCGTCCACCGTGCATGCTGACCACTACACCACGAAGGCATGCACAGAAGGCGGTAGAAATACCTTATAGTGTGACGTCACACTATCATATGTATGTCAGTGAGACAGATTGCAAAAAATTAATAATACTTTTTGTTTTCTATCTGTTCCACTCCTTTTTACAAAATATTATGTACCTCTTATTTGATAATGCAAGAAAATATACCTAATTTTATTATATATTTGCTGTATCATTCTTGATATGTTTCAAACAATGGTGATGATTTACTCTGTTTTCAGCTAGAGTCATCGTCTTCAGGCTCACGTGGTAGCGCATGGTCATTTTATAATGCGAGTGTCTCACTTCCCTATCTCTACCTCCTTGCACACATACAGAGTTATTTAGGTTATAAGCGTTATTTAGGTGCTGCTTTTACTTAACAATCTTTCTCTTTGTATGTTTATAATATGGATAATAGTAAAAGCAAAAAATTTAAGAAAATAAGAACAAATTTAATCATTCAAATTATAATAGTATAATAATAACTTGAAAAAAGTATTTTATAACCCTTTCTTAATTTTTCAACTCTTATAATGTGATTGATTGCAGCAGTTGTAAGTTCGCTTTTGAGTGGATTATTTACTTTATCTTTCTTTTCCAAACAATCTCGGTTTGTATATATTTCTATACAAATTTACACACAAGTACTTTGCTATATGTAAATTATATAACAATTATTTTTTTAGGCTTCTAGAGTCATTAGGATTTTTGACGTTGAGAAACGAAAAATGAGCAATGCCATTGCCGGGACTCGAACCACAGACCTCTCGAATACGCGCCGAGTGTGCTTACCATTACACCAATAAGGCATGCTAAGTAAGAATTGAGAAACACCTTATATACTCTCCCTTTCAAAGGGTGAGTGGAGATTAGAGGACCCAGTTGCCAAATCCTGGTAGTGGAGAATTCCCATCCACCTCCTTTTTTAGTTCGGGCGCCACTGTTGAATCATTAGAATTTTTGATGCTGAGAGACGTGAAAAAGGAGAAATGCCCTCACCGGGACTCGAACCACGGACCTCTCGAATACGCGCCGAGTGACACCACGAAGGCATGCTAAGAATGAAGGAGAAATACCTTATAGGTTGTATTAAAGATTTTGATTATGTGTCGTTGTTGTTAATGTTCATTTGTCTAACGTACAGTCAGCCCAAGCCCCCAAAATTCCTCGTGGCGAGGAGCGCAATATTACTCCTGTCGTTGACAGCAGCTTTGAGTGCCTTACAGGTGACAATGCAATTTGGCTCAGTCCCGCCCACAATTTTGATGGAGAGTACTCCAGGGACGGGTCCGAGGGTCTCCACCTCTTCCCTTCCACCAAGCCACACGAGAGAACTTTCGGCTCGCCACATATTTAGTGTGCTGCCATGCCGTATCGATACTATACATTTACAAACATCCATGTCTTCTCCGGGATTCGGCACGGCACGGCAGTCAGTGACGCTAACCACTATACTACTTAGGCGGCAGATTTTGATTATAATCCATCACTTTGCTTCACGATTTTGAAATGATTGTATGTCTGATAAAAATCTATAACTTAGTCTCTACTTCATAAGAATTTAAGAATCAGCATTCGTATTGTATTGTTATGGTATTTTTCACTTTTAACTTCTTTGATTCATTTCTCCTGAGTGCCATGATCGTGTAAACTTCTTTTAAATCATATCAGTACAAGAATACTGCAAAAGGAGAAACTGTGTGACAAACATTGAAAACAACATATCAGCAAGTTAAATAAGTATCGACAAATATAACAGTAAATACCATAACGATAATAAAGCAAGGGTAATGTACTTAACGGGCATTGTGTTCAGCATTTGCAAAACCCGTTCAAGTTTTTATTTAATTTTCTGGGTCCAGTGTTCTAAAATTATGAGAGAAAACAAACAAGTTTACATAAAATTTAAATTTGAATATTTATTAGAAGTTAACAAACTAGCTACAATATTTTGATACATAAGTGGTGGTGATTCCAGTTGCAGTTTACCGGTGTGAGAAAAACATCTAGAAAATACCTGCGGAATATAAAGAGGGGCAGGCCCCCGCCAGAATCAAGTTACTTGTGATAAAGCAGTTCCCCATATTGTGATGACAATAAAAAGGTGAGTACAGTGACATCTTTTTTTATTTCGTGGATATCTATAAAGAGAAAGAAATTCACGTTAGTAATCTACTGGGAAGTAAAACTGAGCCTTCCGCCCTTTCTATGTGGTCTCGGTCCTCAATGAGTTTCCGACCCTCGTTGGTTTCCTCTTCGCTAACTCTTCAGCCATCTTTTCCACTGTTGCCGTAAGCACTCTCGAACGATTTTTCGAAGCAACTGCTTCTTGTCTGGCGAAAAACTTCTGATTCACCCTCTCGAAGACCGCTGCAGGCTCTTTTTCTTCCTCTCGCCAGCCCCTCGCTTGGAGATGCATGAAGATCCAAAAGCCGCCAGTTGCAAGACAACCCAAGGAGGTGAATCCAAGGCAGTAATGTGAAGGCATGGGGTGATAAGCCGGATGTTGGCGGATAATCCCTATTTCTGCAAGAGTTACAATCGACCCACAAGGGTCAGTCACCTATTCTACGAAAAAAAAACACATTCCTCCAGCTACCCTCGCACAGGGTGTCGTTTTAGCATGGTGGAAGCCTAACGGACTCCAAACCACTCAGAGCCAAAACCCCGGCGTGGCGTAGCTGCATGAAGCAGGGTGCAGATTTGCACATGGTGAAGGAAATTTTCCAGACCACTGTCTGGCAGAGATAAGAATTCGGAGAACTGAACCTCCAGAGAAATTTTGAAAACAAAGTAATAAATCATGATTCCCAATATAATGTAAAAATTTTGTGAAAATTAATTAAAAAACTTGTTTTTAATCACTAAATTAAATTAAACACCGAAGAAAGTTTCTACATTTGAAATATAATAATTACATTGCAAAAGTCATGTCTTTTTTAAATGTTTCTACAGTACCATAAGCGACTTTACCACCAGAGTCAGAAAATATGGATTGAAACTGTAACAGAAAGAGGGGTACGTTAACAAAACTTAATAAACTTTATACACCAACTTGTGTAAAACAAAAAGCTTTAAAATTCAATGTGAAAAATGACCTTAAGAGTCAACCTAACCAGAAATTAAGTATTAAACAAACAAGTTAAGATTAAGTGTTAACCAAACTTTACAAAAACCAAGTTAAGATTAAGAGTTAAAGAACAGAATTAAATGGTTAACCAAATAACCTTAAGGATAAAAGAAAAAAAACTAACACAAGCAACTTAAATTCAAAGTTAACCAAAACTGCCAAAATTAAACTGACAACGATTACTTTTCAACAAGGCAAAATTTAAGATCAACTAATGAAATCAAATTAGTTACTTCTATGACTGATAACAGAATTAAGATAATCATTGCAATTAAGATAGTATACATAAGTTACAGATACTGAATTAAGATAAGTATGTATTACATAACAATCATTACATAACAGTATTTTCAATTCTCCTAGAAATATAGTTTGAAATGTTTTACACACGTGTGACAACATTTCATTAGCAGACTTTCCTTTTGTGAATGATTTACGCAGAAAACACGTGACCTTTAAGAGGAAGAGTTTGAGGAAGAGTTAAGCATCAAGATATCAGATCACGTCCACTACTTCAGAGGCAAAGGACAAAATGTGCTTTCTGTTTAATGCATAAGGTTAAAGATTACAATAAATTCTTCTTTCTTTGGTTTGGATAAACTTTTCCTACTTCCTGCGAATTTTCAGTTGGTATATAAGGATGCAATTCCAGCCTGAACTATACAGAAATAAATTTTGAGATTTGTTAAGAAATATGAAATAACAATTTTGTACATATGTTGTTCCTCAAAACTTCAGTCGGGAGAGGTTTCATAACATATTACATGATACTCACATGCCCATAACTGAGATAGTCTGAAGGCTGCATCATTAAACTAATGAAAATTAATGTCATTTGGGAACGATGAAAGAGACAGAACATTTCATGTCTGTTATTTTAAAATTCCTACCACGCATGTTAATTGGTCTTAAGTAACGCAAAATAAATTACATAATGTAGAATTTTATGAGGAGCTTAAGATCATAAAAGTGCCGAAGTATATTTCAATTTATGAAATAATTTTGTTATTGCTAAAATGCATACTAAAATTTCAAAAATATTACTTGATATTTAGGTACATTTTGGGAGATGAACTTTCAGAATATTAAATTGAGTGTATATAATATTTCTCCGAATCAATGGTATCAAATAGTCTTCCCAGTTTGTACCTATAAATAAAACAGAAAGGAATTACAGTAACCAAGATCCTTTGACAGTGAAAGGTGGATCACTGCATAAATGTCTAATACGTTTACCTCTAAAAGTATTTCTACAATTATATAAAAGTATGATTCGTGGGGTTATACGCTGTCTTTGTAAGAACTAGCTTCACATCTTACACCCAACTCTATTCTTCTTTCAATTTTTACACAACTAATTTTTAAAACGCTTAATTTTTATAAGATTTAATATATTATTTAAATGCCGGAAAGAAAACTTTTCTCTCGTAATATTTCAAATTTATTTCACTAAATACAAAAAAAAAATTAACAAAATTGGAGAAAATTGGTTCATGAAAAATGAACAGAGGTCTAGCAAAGATTATATGAAAACTTATAACGTATTTTCTCCCTCCTCTTCCCATGCCTTCGTGGTGTTATTCGAAGCATACTCTACGCGTATTCGAGAGGGTCAGGGTTCGAGTTCCGGAGGGGGCCTCGCTCATTTTTCACATCTTTTGCTTCAAAGAAACTTAATGATTCTACAAGTAGCTCCCGAACATAAAGATAGTGGACGATAATTCGGCACCACCAAGATTAGGCGATTGGTTTCCTAATCCCCAGTCGCCCTTTAGAATGGGGAGTATATAAGGTATTTTCTCCCTCCTTTCTGCATGCCTTCGTGGTGTAATTGGAAGCATACCTGGCCCGTATTCGAGAGGTCAAGGTTCGAGTCCCGGTGAAGGCATTGAACATTTTCAGGTCTCCTGCTTCAAAAAAAACCTAATGACTCTACAGATTTAAACTAAGAAAAGGAATTCGCTGTGGTGTATTTCTTATTACGTGTGGAATTACATGGATGAACCAATAGTACTATTTAACATACGACATGCGGACTTATGCTTTAAGCAGGTGAAATAAAATTAATAAAATTGCAAATTGCGGCTTATTTGTAGTACGTAATTTTCGATACTGCTAACAGATTAATAGTTCAAGTAATAAAAATCTGAATAACTGTAGCTGTATTTTAATATGTAAGCTTTGTTTCATACTGCAGTTGGATAAACTATAAAATCAATAAAAACGTTTTCCCACAAATTTCCTTGGTTTTAATTTCCATGAAAATTCTTTTCAGAACATTTTTTTTTGCAACGCTTCCCTTTTTAATCACCTCAATGTTCCTCAATCGCATCTGCATAAAATATCAGCAGGTGTAATGCTTTATGCTTAAAATATGTGCTATTTAGTATGGGACGAATACTTTTTTTCGGTTTATAAAGGTTTTACAAATACCGCACATTATAGCAGTACTCTACATCTACAAATCTGCCTGGTAGCGGACGAATGCTCGATTAATTGGGGCTCTAAGATGCTACATAAAACAGTTTTAAATTACTCCGAGTCCTTTTATTTTTTGCATTAAATACAATAGTTACAAGAAATTCATATGCATAGTATAACTTCCCGTAAGGAAAATTTCAGATTATGAGCAAAAAGTACATAATTACGTCTTTTTTATGATTAAATATGGTAAGCGAAATCGAAATTAATGGCGCAATACAGTAAAAGCTTTTCTAATAGCTTAGAAAAGCATTTTCTTGTCATTAAATTAGTTCATAAAATGCACTGTAGAGCCAAAACATTATAATCATCTACTCAATAACGTGTTGTGCGACCTTTAGTGCAACTCCCCTTGTCATGGATGCCCCAAGTTCTTCGTACACAACTGGAGAAAGGTTGTGCCTAATGTCTAAGTAGTGGTCACGCAAAGTCGACATATTCCTACAGGATGGTATTCGAGCTCTCAGCTGCCGGTCCATGGCATCCCATATGAGCTCTTTTGGGTTGAGATCCGGCGAGTTAGGGGGCCAGAACAATAAATGGAATTCATCCTTATGCTCCTCGAACCACTCCAACTCGAACCACATGGGGCGGTGTGCCGTTGGAAGATCCCGTTTCCAGTTGGGAAGATAGACGTCATGTAAAGGTGTAAATGATCCACATTTATGTTCAGATAGTCCACAGATTTCATGGTTTGTTCTACCGCAACTAAGGGTCCTAGAGCCGCCCATGATACTGTCCCCCAAAGCAACCAACACCCTATGTATGACCTTCTGCACGGGGGGGGGAACTGTTCGTCTGGAATACAACGTAACCTGATACGACCATCGTCGTAATGAATATGATATCGTGATTCATCCGACCAGGCAACTGTATTCCACTTATCCATACTTCAGTCTCGATGTTACTGGGCCCACTGTAGGCGTAGTTGACAACGACACTTGGTCAATAGAGGCACACGAGTGAAACGTCTTCTGCGCAGTGCCATATTCAACAGTGTCTGCTGAACTGTGTGTTCCGGAAGCCTTGCAGTTGGACCCGTATTGTGTTGGGGTGTATGCTGAGCCATTGCCTAGCCGAATTTACTCTACTATGGGGGATAGTCTTCGACGTCCGTTTTCTTTGATGACGTGTGGACGTCCAACATCTTGGTGTCTACTGCTGGTTTCATCGCCATTTATCCACTTTGCATATATACTAACACTGGTAGATAATGAATAAACGACTAGTATTGCAGTTTCGAAGATACTCGTTCCGAAGCTTCGGACAATTACAAACTGTCCTCTATCACATTCGCTTAGATTAGCATCCTTTTCCATCACTCGCCATAGTAAGTGCAAGAATTATTTCTTACTTTGATAATTTTGATATGCCTGTTTCAGCATTTTTTGGAATTGTATCCTGCTATTAAAATCACCTCAAATAACCCCGGTTAGGGGAGACATAAGATACAGTGCTTCACAGGAATACCTTTGAAGGAACTGCAGGATAATTCTGCAGAGGTGACCCAGGCCAGTGTCAGTGAAAATGCCACGAACGGGAAGCCAAATCATTTATGAGTAGTTAAAATGTGGTGCTGTACTGGGAGCCAATCAGTAGTTTTATAAGAGAAACGTAGGAAAGTGTAGTGATTCGCGAGCGTCAGTCATGTGGGTGGTCACCTTTCCAAGTACTAACCCCCGAATGCTGCTTGATTTAGAGTGGAAAAAAATAAATGATTCCTTACCTTCTCCAGCAGCAGTTAAAACCAATTCCCACTCAATCAGGTACCGACCACGTCATCCACACGGATTTATTGAAAAATGGAGGAATGGTCATAACGGTTCGTCAGTGTAGTTATAGGGAGGAAAACTTATAAACAAAGAATAGTTCTCAGATGAAATTTACACACAGCAACTGTAGTCTGTTATCACCAAACATGAAGGATTGCCAGAATAGATGATTTTCAAAGCCTTCCATATTTATTATGCCTGTAATATTCCATTATACGAAATTTTCTATGCTTACAGCATTCATAATAATAAAAATAATCATCTTCGTCTAAAAGAATAATTTCCCATTAGCAGACTGTTTATGAGGCAGAATAAAAACGAATTTCTAAACTACAATTTAGTTTAAGAACTACTTCTCGAATTTCGCAAATTTTCTCTAAAAAAAGTATTATTTTAGAATCAATTGTGAAGTTTATTGACATCTGAAATTTAAAAACATTTTTGTAGTATTTTGTTCTTTAAAAAATCCTAGTTATTCTTTAATGATAGTTTTTTTTTCTTTAACTGCTTTACATCTTCATAATCAAAGAAATTAACTGTTAAAAATGTCCGTAGAATGTCATCATACAATTTCCAAACGAGCCGCAAATCTTCATTTTTCAATTCTAGTGCTATATATTCAAGTTTAACACATTTAAGGTATAATGCTTTATTTTTATTAAACTGCTTCCTTATAATTGAGTTGTAAGGTTTATTCTAAGTTTATTAACAGTTATTTTAAGTTTTGTTTCTTTCCTATCTTATTCTAATTTCAGCTTACAATTTCCTGCCAGAATGTAAATTCAGAAACGCAGTTAATGCAAATGAGAAAGAGTACTATTTAAGTCGTGACTTCACCGATTTCGAGAGAGAGAGAGAGTCTGATCCCCGACTAGCGCTCGTTTGCCTTTTGGCTACGTCTCTCTTAGCTGTTACTACGCTCGGCCACACCTTAGTCCCTTGCTTTGCTTAACCGATTTAATTACTACTTAGGGGCTAACTAGTTAGATTCCGATAGCTTCGGCTATACCTTTCAAACAGCTTAGTTATGCTAGTTTTAGTTTAAATTATGATTATTTTAAGTTCAAGCCCAAGTGGTGGCTTTGTGTAAAGTTCCAAATAAGAACTGATTGTAAATAAACTGAAAAATAAAGGTTATAAACCCTCTTTAAGTCTTACGTGTTCTGTTCACATACTTAAGCGATTATTTGCTTGTTAGTGTTCGTGGGGTTCTAAGTTAGAACTTTAGATTTAAATAGTAAAACCCTACATAGTCTTTACTGTCATTTCTACTTCCATCGACTTCCAATAGGATGTAAATTTATTTAATGTATATGACACCAGAGTCGCCATAGTTTCACGCCTAAGTTTGAGGGCCTGAGCCAGAGCCTGTAGGCGCGTTTTATTTTGTAAATTTAACATTTTAGACTTTAAGCTTTCTTTCCGCTATCACCACAAGCTGTGGAATTCGATATCTGCTATTACACAGGTTGTCTAACAGTTAGGCTGACGAACGAATAGAATTTATTTTAAACGTTCGCCTGTGTTATAGTTATTTCACTGACAGATTAAGATGACCAATAAGTCGCTTGACTGACGGATCATCACGGATGCAGAGATTAACATTTAAAGTACCTGTTAAGAATTTATTGCAGTAATAAACCGAAAGGAAGAGATTATCAAAATTGCTAGTGTTGAGAGTCACAGTAGAAAAACTGCAAGTGAAATATTTAAGTATAGAAAATCTAATCAATTATCTGCGGTGTTGCCGTAATAACCCAAATGGAAGAATATTAAGAATATTTGTATGCTTTATAACCTAAAATTAAAAAGCAATTAAAGGATAAATAATCACATGAAGAAGCGCAAGGACTTGTCAGCGGCTATGGTAGCGCCGAATGGCCTTGGCAGAAACTTTATCCGATGTGTCTTACAGCCTTCAGTTACGCATCCGTAAAGCACATCTCAAGGTAAAGCTACAGGAAAAAACGAATGAGTGAACTTCAAACCGGCCTATTACAGTCTCTTTAGCCAACGTCCGCTGCTACTGTCGAAATGGAATTCGGAGTGAAAAAAGTTAGGGCTTGTTATCACAGTAGGTAAGATCTGTACAAAGTAAGTTTGCTTGCACATGGGCTGAGAATGTTCTACGTTAACAGTTCTGATGAAACAATTAAGAATATTCTTTAATTGTATTATATAGAAATATATGTAGAGTCTTCTAAGTGGAATTAAAATTAGCATTGTCAACATAATCCAATTAAGATATACATTAATTTTAAAATCAGTTTAAGATCTATCTGATATTTACTATGCGATCCGTAACGTTGTGATTTTTTTTCGCATTGAATTGATAAAAATAGAATCTCCAATACATCTTCATTGCAACTTCTCTCCATAGCCTATTGTTTAGTTACTTACCGTTTACAGATTTAAGTACAGAAGGGGTCTCGCATAACGAACGCAATTCGTTCTAGAATAGAGAAAAAAATTGATGTTGAATTAATTCCTTTTAACCGATATAGCATAATACCAAAAATATATTCAAGTAAATAATTTGATGCTTCTATTCCTCACTTGAGAAGCTAAAATTAAGCTATCGCAAGAAAACTCTGTTACGGGAAACTTTAAAACAAAACCCTTTTCATGATCCACAAAATATTACGTGGTGAAGAGCTCTAAGAAATAAAAGTTGGGAGAGAAATGGTTCTTAACATATTTATAGTACTCTACGGACTTTAGAAATGACTTAAAAGGACACGAAAATAATAATAAATGTTAAAAACAATTCATAAAGGCAAGATTACAACAGTGCATCTTTATTGTAGCTAAATAAAAAGTAAAAAATTCTTCTCCATGACACTAGCCATATTTCGATACAAAAAAAAAAACCTTTTTATTATTTTAAGCATTTAATTATACTAAAATAAATACTAAAGTTAAAACAACAGAATAATTAATATTTATTTACATATCAGGGAAAAAATGTCATATACAGTTTTTTTAAAAAAACTGGTTTTCGCAAAAAATGATAACAGTGTGACATTTTTGGTGACAAGCAGAGTATTTAGTTTAAAACATAATAGACGTCTGGTCTCCGAGAAGAGAAATTTAAATAAATGTTAAAGGAATTGCTTTTCAGTTTGTTCTGAAAGAAACTAGGTCGCGAAGAGCTAATAATTTTCTGAAAGTAGTTAGCAAGATGTTCAACTAAGCCAAGAGTTTCCTTTTTTATTTAATCCTTAAGATTTTGTGTCTAACAACATTTTAGCCTGAATCAGAAATCGATAAATTTTTGCAATCAAATAAAGCATTTGAGATTACTTTAGAAAAAATACTGCTGTTTTCAGAAAGGATAAGTGCCTAAAACAACCACAAAGTGCATACGATAGAACTAATAATAAAACAAGAAGAATAAACGGCTTTGTTTACAACTATTAATTTTATTTTATGGCCGCAAAGAGATAAACGTCAACGAGAGAATTCGTGAGTAAATATTTATTGAACAATCCTTTCTTCTACTCTGTTACTTTCACTTCTTTTTGAATTTATTTTGTAGTTAAAATCAAATGCGCATTCAAAATGCAAATTTTCTAACACCGGTGGAGGGGAAGAGACAATGAAAATAAACTTTTTTTCTTGTTTCTGCTTTTGAATCATAGATTATTTCAAATTTTAAAGAACCACTGTCCAAACTGTGTCCCGGTGAAAAGGGAATAACTAGCTGATGTGTCCTTTTTGCTGTAATATTAGTTGAAGATCACATAATAAATGATGGCAAAGTTAGTTTTGAAAAGTAATTTTAATCACTTGATTTCAAAGCTCTGACTTCATACACGTTAAAGCTCAGTCAGTCATAATTGTACGATATGTAGAGACATTGGGTTATTTTGAAGCAGGAGAGGTGAAAAATGTGCGATGCCGTCACCGCTTCGAGTATGCTTCCATTCACACCATGAAGGCATGCGGAAAGAAGGGAGAAAATGCGTTATATATTGACGATTTTAAATATATAAAGGTAACCGACTTTGTTCGAAGGACATTTTTCAAAATGTTTGCAGTATTTCTGAATTTATGAGATTTTTTATTGGACTGCAGTCACACTTAAACATGATCACAACGACAGTGATAAAAAATTGATTATTTTGTGAAGTTTATACAAAAAAAACTGAAAGTTTTAAATCAAAGTTAACAAAAACATCAACCATCATTGAGAAGAATATAATGATCAAAATAACATATTTTTGATTTTATGTTATACATATTAACCATAACCATAATGTGAAGTAGAATAATTGGAAAGTATTGATTCACTAGGTATTATATGGCCAAATACATTAGTCAATGCTAAAAAATTAAGAAAAATACATATACTATTGAAGAAAAAATTATATAATTTAAATTCTATAAGGTTAATATTTTGAACTCTTACTCTACATCAAGCATAATAATGTACAAACTATGTGTACGAAATTTCACGTTATTCTATGAGGAACGTTTAAAGATATCACGGTTGCTGTAAACATAAATCATGAAAAATAATTAATAAAAAATCTCATTTAAACTTATCAAATTAATGTTACATGATATCTATACACAACTATTCACGCTGCCCAAACTAAAATGAGAAAATGCGTAATAAAATTACTTTGCCGGATTATCCAGACACATTGAAATGCTTAAAATTATTTAGTTAAAAAAATAACATAGATGGGTGAAAATGTCATCTTTAAGTTAACCTTTAATCTTTGACATTTGACATCCGATGTGGCGAGAAGTTAACTTTTCGTTTGTCGTCTCTCAGAAAAACTGGTATATCACCACTTTTAATCAGCATATCAAGGAAAAAAAGAAGTTATTTTTGATAGCTAAGAATTTGGCCTTAAAAAGTGTTAAACCAAAAAAATATGAGATCTCTAGCCAAAATCGGTCTTTTGAACGAGGTCGATTACCTTAAGAAATAAAAATTACAAAAATAATTAATTTCATAAAAAATAAGTTCAGTAATTTTTAAAAAGTTTAAGAATGGAAGCTATAAAATATTAAGTGGATCGGCAAGGGGTATGCATACTAAAGGAACCTAGATCAGTGTTCTTAAGATAGCCATAAAGCGATATGAAAATTGGAAATTATTAAACGCAATCTGCATTAAAATTACAGTTAACCGGATCGTTTGCTTTTCTTCTCAGTAAAATAAAGCTTTTACCCTGAATAAGATTTTTCCGCCAATTCGTATGATTTTTATAAACTGAGTCCAAGTACTTAATATTATGTATTGCATTCTTAATTTTATTAATGCATATCATCAGCAAAGAAGGTTCAGACCTAAATTTAGCTGAGTAGGAAAACGTAACCATTTTGTTTCATGCGAATGAAGAATAATTTTAGAAGAGCAGTCATAATTAGGAGATTATGTGTTCACCATTTTTTAGAGTCGACGAAAGTAAAAGTTAATTTCAATTAATTGCTTTGTTTTAGTTGAAGTAGAAAGGGATTTTGTGCTTAGGAAAATATAGAATTTCATCGTTTAATTTTTTCGAAAAATATGTTTTGTATTTTCTTTTGCGGAAATGAAAATAATTAATTTTATCTGTATAAGCTTTGTAGCAATAAAATGTAACACTCGAAAAGTTAAAATTCTCGCACTGTCATTACAGCACTTCTCCGACAGAAAAATACAATTAGCGGAAGTTTTGGAACATTCGAATAGGATCGATGTATTATACTGGAATAGAAAATAGACGGATAACTAGTCATTCCCTAATAACCAGGCGATTGTAGACATAACAAATCAAATTTAAGCATCTGTGGTTACAATTGAATAATTATCAAAATAAAAACAAGCAAGCAATAAATAACTAAGTACTAAATGTGACGAAGAAATGTTTAATAATCGAATAATTTTGAACAAAAGAATGACTCGTAAGTAACATAAGAAAACAAAATTATTTTTGAAACACATTTAATAATGAAATTTAATATTGTGTTGCCGCTAAAGAGTGCTAAATTTAATGCTAAATTTTAATGAATAAAAATGTTAAATTTTAGGAAATTTAACATGTTTTCATTACAAAGATTTGCTGTACATTCTTTGCAATTTGTTACTGAATTTTATAGAATGCGATGCTCAGATATCAGAATCTATCTAACACCAATTTGAACAGGTGGAATGTCTTATTGGGGGAATGTCTATAGAATTACAGAATGTCTTACTATTATATTATAATATTGGGAATGTCTTAAAATATAAATGTATTGAAATTTCTTATTTTATTAGCCTTTTTAATCTCAACAATTGATGTCTAGAATTTATTTTCATTTTTCACTTGTTTAGGTATATTAGTTTGCAGAAATGTTAATTAAATATGAGTAGTCATATTTAATTAACATTTGAAAATTACATTAACACAGTAAAATGTGAAGTTACATTTCTTGGAATAAAAAGTAAATGGAATAAAAACTCTCTGCAGTATTTGTAATGGTTTTAATCTAATAAATCACTTCAGATTAAAGTTTTAAATAAATGTCTTTTAAAAATTATTTCTTTCAAAAATTGCCCGGCACTTATAGAAATCGTATAACCTTCATACACCAATCTGCGTTTAAAATTTCAAATCTAAGGTATTCAAATGCAATGTTAAGAATAAAAATTCGTTTCCTTGTTTAAATATAACTATTAAGAAGCTAAGTTTTGAAATTCCATACACAAAACTGCAGTTGTAAAAACCCTTATTATGTTAAATCATTGGAAATTTATAAGTATTCATTAAAAGATTACTTCAAACAATTTTCGGTACCAATAAACTACCTTTTGAAGAATTTAAACGCGTTAGAAACGTAATGTGTAAAGGGTTTTAGTTGAAAATTTCTGTTGCCAATGATAATTGAATAAATTAAATAACGCTGTTACTGCAAATTTATTACCTCATTAAATGGATACCGTTGATTTCCTTTAATTTTAATAACAGTGGGTAAGCAATCTCATTTTAAAGGCTATTAAATAAGTTTTGATAATAACTTTCAAGTTATCTTTATAACTCTAATATCTTCGCAAACATGTCAGCGGTTTTCATTAACTATATCCATACTTACCTAATCAGTTTATATGAAATTAAACCATTAAAGCATTAAATATTCAGTGAGAAGCTTCTGCAATCAAGTCATTTAAGAATTTCCATTTAATATAGCTTCTTTTATGTTTCAAAAAGATGTAATAGGAACTTTCGTTATGTCTCATGATGATGGCAGAGTTTTTGATACCTTAGCTGCTGTGTATGTGGTTCATGTGTATTAGCCATAAAAGTTTTAGAAACATTATCAAATCAGAAGCAAATCGGATAAACATCAAAGCAACAATTAAATGCATATCGTAATGTGTTAGAACACCACCTGGGGTTTGATTCTGCTTTTGACCGTAACCGTTAGAAATGACATCTGAAATTAATTTCTTGGTGTAAAACTACAGTAGATAGAGATGAATTGTAAAAATTTGCAGATTTTTAATGTAACGACATTTCTCCTTTCATCGACAACTATACAAGCAAATTCTATGAGATGAATAATATTTTCTGTTCCCCTCCTTTTTAAAATTTAGTATTGTTTTCAAAGATAATTTGATGCTAATCTCACTCTTATCTTGCATGCTGTCACAAGAACTAATATATCAGTTTCGTTTCTAAATTTCTCTTAACTACATTTAAATGAAGAAACAGATAAATGAAAAACATTTTTATGAGTTATTGAAAGCATAATACGCGCAAATACATATGTACAGCGGATTTTTAGCCAGTTTTCAATACAATTTAAAATTGTGCTTCTTAAACTCTGGGTTGCGAAATGTAGTTCAGATACATGAATTTAAAGAAACATTAGCTGTTATCCCGTCATTGTCTTTAATTTAACATATTAAATTTTCTGCACAGCCCAGTTATAAAAACATAATACTGGCCAAACTGAACCGTAGGTTGTATTTTGAAAAATGCAACTTAGTGCATCATAATAGCAGTGTCGTATTGCAGTTTCAGCATATACGTTGTTTCAAAATCAAAATATACGACAAACCCACAGCTCGTTGTGTCATGCCGAGAAGAAGGTCGGCATCGTTTACTCCAAAGATAACGCTTTTCCAGTATAGTTAGTTATTTCCGTTTCATCGCAGCATATGTATATAACATGTGTACATTACAAGGACAATACAGCATTACATTTTACTTTTTCACTTGACTAAGGTTGGTAATTATTTGAATAATTATTATGAAATATATTATTTTATTTATATTTTATGATTAAAAATATTTTTTTACTCGTGAATAACAAAGATAATGTCTTTTCAAGCAGGAACTAGTAATCAAAAAGAGGCATTTAAGAATCGAAAAAGAAATTATGACCAGCCATTTCTCCAATTCGTTTGACTTTCAATTTCTGTGATGGTAGTGAACATCATGTTTGCTTAATTTGCAATAACACTTTAGTTGTGGAAAATATGCAACCATCAAAACTGAAAAGGCATCTTGAATCTGTGCATCCGTTATGAATCAGGAAATCAAAAGAACATTTCAAACGACTGTTAAAATCTTCCAAAAAAAAAAAGAAAAATAATCTTTTGAGAAATTTCTGACTGTTATCGAAAATATTTACTCGCACCAAACGAAGTTTTCAACCTGATTGATAAAAGTAAAAAGCCACACACTGTTAGAGACCTATTTTGCCTGTTGCATTTACAATTCAGATGGAGGAAACAACTGATGTTTCAAAAATAGTTTAGTTATTAGTCTATCTCAATAATAAAGAAATATATAAAGAATATGAACAGAAAATATAGAATATCATGAATGTTTAGAATGAAAAAATTGCATTGGAGCATGTAACAATGGTGTACAGGTGATGACAGGCAAAATTATTGGTTTTAAATCATTTGTTAAAGCTGCTGGTAACGATCATATAAGTTTCGCCCACTGCCAAATCCATCGAGAGGACCTTGCAGCAAAAATATTTCAAGGGAATTGAAAGATTTGATTTAGAATGCTATCAAAACTATAAATCGTATACTTAACTGTTCAGTATCCTACCGAACATCTCTGTAAAGACATGGATTCCGAGTGCAAACATTTATTATTATACGCAGAAGTAAGAAGGACAAAGTTTAAGAAGATTATTTTCGTTAAAAGTAAAACTTATTTATATGAACATGACATAAGTTTTCTGCAAACGTCTTCCGCGAAGGCATTCTTTACTTAGATCTAGACAAGCTTTGCAGTAATCCAAATAATCTCTCTATCCCTAGGTGAATATTAATCGACGAAACTCGTTTCAGTTCTTTCGGTCAAATGGAAAACTTTCGTTGCAAGAGATTTCAGTTATAAAAGACATGATTGTCGTACTGATATCCAAGTACTTAAAAATAGTAAGCTGAAAACACTAAAGCACTGATTTTTTTACTCCAGCTCATGCTTTATTTTAGGCAATACTGCAGGCGTAAACAGAGCACGACTGATTGCTGGTATACTAGAAGGTAGATTCTAAAGTTCATAGGTAATCTAGAAAATAAATTTTATTTAAATCCATTTTATTATCTTTGCGAATGATAAAAAACGCGAAGCAATGACCATCGATTATCTTCATAGATTCCTGTTGAGTTACAACATGCTCTTCAGCAGAAACATATAAGGATAGCTGAAGAATTTCTGAATAATCTCATTTACCTACAATGCAAGATAAATGGCTTTAATTATATCAGTTCATAGATCTTAGACATCTTGCTATAAATGTTTCTGTTCCTTTTTTTGTTTCTTTCCAGTGCTGAAACTTTTTAACTTGATCTGAAAAATTGCCGTCGAGGAAGATTTTAAATATAATAAAATATAATTTTAAATATAATATTATAAAGACATTTAGTTTTTTACTGTATTTCTAGCAGTTTCATATTCATCATTTTTCTTGACGAAATGCCATTTGAGGTATATCTTCTTTTATGTCTAATTGCATATTTCACTAATTCTTTTTTATCCCAGTTTTTGCTTTCGTTTAGAGCCTAAACAGATCACTATTGATTGCAGGTATACTAGAACACAGATTCCGAAATTCATAGGTTATCTAACGCAAAACTGTATATAAATCCTTTTTTATCTTTGGGAATGATGAAAAGACGAGAGGTTTATTATCAGTTAGAGTCTTATTGATTTAAAACGCGCTCTTGAACAAAAATTAATAAGGATAGCGTAACACTAGTAAGAGATCAGTAAGTGATGTGCAGGAAAGTTTGAACATGTAGGTGACTTTGAAAGGGCAAGGAATGAAATATGTGGCACTAGAAACCCTTTTTTATTAATAATTACAATAAATAAGTAAATATTAATAAGGCAACTGAAGGTTTCTGCTTTCAAATATCAATGACATCATTGCATGAAAGACCGGGACATAAATATTTATCATCCAGTTTGTAATGTTGGCTTTATCAACACGTACCACCAACTGCTAATTTATTTACTGACTTTGTTATACTGATAAGCAATGTATTCACGTAATTTCATAGATAAAAGCAATCACTTATGCGATATATATTTGAAGCGGCATTTTATTTTGCTGTGAAAGTATTTGTTTTGCAATATAAAAGCATTAAGTTTTCTTTCTAGTGTTTAAAAAGTTAAAAATAATTTTAAAAAAATAATTTTGTAGTTATCGCAAATCAGCCATTTTAACGTCATAATAGAATATTAAAAAAAAACATGCTTCAAATATGCATCAATACTGATTTTATTACCCTTATCACAATCCCATTTTATAAGAATGTACCTTTCTTCTTATGAAAACATCTTCAAGGATCATTGCTTTATTTTATGAAAGCATACTTTTTAAAATGTTGCTGAATTATCATATGTACATTGAAAATAATTATGGTAGGGATTTGCACACTCTAAAATACAGAATAAAAGTCAAAGAAACTGTAAGTTTAGTAAACCAGTTTGTTCTTGACTGAGTGTTGACACTATGAAAACCGAAAAACCATTTTACTTGAGATATAATATCTAGATTTTATTATGTAGTGATTAAATTAAAAAACTTACTCAAGAAAAAGGTCCGAAAAATATTCCTGACTTAAATAAAGAAAGGCAATGTAACACTTTCTCTTATCACCTCAAAATTTATCGATTAAATTGGATTCTTTTCTTTCTTTCAGATGGAAAGCTTACAGTCTGAACTTTAATAATTTTTTATTTTCACTAATGTGGAAAATTCTCAGGTCAGACTTATAACAAAATGTTAAATTCCGTTTTTAAGGTTTTATTTTGATTAAAAAGCTTTTTAATTCATATATACTGCAGTTCCTTGCATTTGGAGATTTATCCCCATTTACAAGGGATGAGAAGCGATTTAGTAGACAAAGAGAAGTGTAAAATTATTCGATACAGTCGAAGGCATAAATCTACTGCCAATTAAGTATAAGTGTTTTAAATCTGCTATATATAAAATTAATATTTGGAATTTTTGCATATTAGCACACTACACTGAAGGTAAAAATATGGGTGACTTTGAAAATACAAAGCACTTCGTTTAATTGTAGAAAGTAAAACTGCCAACATTTTGAGGTTAAAAAACAAGATAGGTAAAATTATATTCAATACTTTATTGAACCACCATAACTGAACATACACCAAGACGTCATGACTGAACACTACACCAAACAAATGGCCTGGCTTTTTATCAGACTGCCCAGAAAGACCGCTTTCCGATGTCTGTGGCCATGCTTTTAGAGTTTCGATTCTAATCACTTAGCCTGCTGTCATTATTGTGTACGTTTTAAATAAACGAACTGCAAATTTCCTGTAAATATAAGGTCCAGACGTTTTATTCAAAAATTCAGTTTCACCGCTTTGCATATCTCTAACGAGTTATCTCTTGAGTGAGAATGGTATATGGATTAATTTCTTAAAGAAAACATTTTGCCCTCGCTAAGAGCTTATAAAAGAAGTAGTATTTGCTCATATAGGTATCTTCTTAACATGTATCAGATCTTATGCGGCCTTTTACAAAGGTGATATCCTCTTTACCACTTCATTTGAAAGTATACCACACCACTGCTAAATCCCCCTCATGCTATCCGTGGTACAAGACATGTTTCATGCATCGTGCCAAATATAATACCAGCATGGCTTCAGGATATCCGTTGTTAAATTGAGAAGTCACCTGAATATCGGTAGCTTGACCGGATTAAATTGCCGTTGGAAAGGATGGGCTTCAGAGGGTTCCTCTTCTTTTTTTTGCACATGAATACTACTTATAAATTACTTCACGAAAGCGTCTTTCAGCTGTATCCCAGAAATGATCAGTGTGGGGTGATTATTTGTTTGTATAAAAGCTTTACCTAATTCAAAACTGGTGCCGTTTGTTAAAGTAAAATGGAGTAGAAGTGTGATTCATCGGTTTATAAAAAACCGTTGTTTCAATAAATATACAAATAAGTAGCGAATAATGGAGCAAAGGAAAATGAAATTAAAAAAAGTGTAGCGCATTTTTAGCTTTTCTAACTACTGTAACTGAATATTATTTATAATACGAAACATAGACCTTATGAGTAACTTAAAATTACTACAGAAGCATTACATTATAAACATTGTTTGGAAAATTAAAAGACAATAGTTGCTTATTTAAACCTTCATTTAGAGAAGAAGTCTGCATTCTGCATATTTGACTTAACTCTTTCGGTTAATCGTTTTATTTTCCAAAACATTTCGAGCTTCATAACGTATATTAATATATTGTTACTGCTATCTTATTCTTTCCACTTCTGACAGCATCCTCCTCTTAACGACAGGTAGTCAGCAGCAATCCTTCAATAAATTTTAATGGTAAAGTTAACGCTTTTACTTTCAGTTTTGTATTTCTCTTAATCTAAGGTCATGGAAACAGTTAAACCCAACGTTAATCATTTAATATTTACGAAATTTAAAATAAAATACTACACGCATATATGCACTTAACTGTCAAAATGTCAACTTCGAAATAAGCACTACCAACTAAAAAACGTCAAAATCCGAAATGAAAAATTACTCACAATGGCGCCATTTCGAATAGTGATTTATTGTTATTTTCTTCTAGTTGGCTGACAAGAAATTTGAAAATAATATGAAGAATCTCGGATATGATCAATCAATCAAAGAGTATTTACTGTACAGTAACTGCCGGATCTAACCTACATGATAAATTGCACCCTACTGAGAAAACATAAAATAAATGATTAAAGAACTAATAACTATTTTTTCCCAAAATAATTTTTGTTATTATAATAAATACTGTAACTCCTGGTTTGTTTAAGGCACAATTGAAAAAGTCATTACCTTTGCTTTAGCCATATGAAGATTAAAAATTAGAGAAAGCACAATGAACAACTAACTAGTTTAAACGCTTCAAATCTTTCCAAGCTTCAAATATTCGT
Organism: Stegodyphus mimosarum; assembly: GCA_000611955.2. Classification (NCBI taxonomy): domain Eukaryota; kingdom Metazoa; phylum Arthropoda; class Arachnida; order Araneae; family Eresidae; genus Stegodyphus; species Stegodyphus mimosarum. The sequence continues at coordinate 95,039 of KK117978.1, read as the reverse complement.
TGTAATACAAGTTCAAGCGCTGAAAGTATTATAAGTGATAAGCGACGGAGTACAGGGGCACTGTCCCTTTACCATTTGGATTAATCAGTACAGCACCACGTCCACCTTTATCTAGAGTTGCCTATACATTGGCAATTACATTATACAATGAAGAGTTACAATTGGCACGTTGTGTCTTGCTTTAGCAAAGACCGTTTACTTATATACCTGGTTACACTTAAACACTTGCATTTAATTATACATGTCCTGGTTATACATTATAGATTATGGATTATATACATTTCTACCCTACATTTGTGCCTTGGTCCGTTGAACATATGACGCAGTACCTTACGTTCATACACAAAACAATAGTACGCACCATAAATGAGATACAACTTGATATACTACTTATCAAACCATTTGCTTATGTATTGTATCTAAATAGTTTCACATTTACTGATTAAACGCATTAAGTTAAACACAGGATAGTTAGTTTTGAACAGGTGAAACATTACACAAGATTAATTATACACAGGATAAACTTTATACACAGGGTGCGCATTAAATTGTCATCTGCAACATTTTATACATATTGCAATTATACAGGTTGCATCCATTGTATATTGCGATACATGATTTAATACATTACATTATATACTAAGTATCAGATTAATAAGACGAATAACTCCTTACCTTAACATTACATTAACTTCACATCAAGCGTTACATAATGCATTACATATTACATTATATATTACGATACGTGATTTGCACATTGCATTATATATATATATCAAATTAATACCTTACCCTAACATTACATTAACTTCACATCAACTTATTACATTAAAATTCTTTCCTAATAAACCCTACACTGGTAGATTATAATATAGTTTTTTTGCACAGCATACGCATTAGACACAGGATACGCATTTAATTATCACAGGATACGCATTATATTATGATTATGTACTGGATGCGCATTATATTATGCATGAGGAAATTAATGATACATAGGAACATTATAAGCAATAGGGGGTTATAAGCATGATACGTGTTAAATTATACACAGGAAAATTAGTTATACACAGCCAAAACATTATACAAGATAAATTATACACATCATAAGCTTATACACAGGATGCGTACTGAATTGTCATCTGCACCATGCCCCAATTGTACCCGTTACCGGATATACTGCCTACATCGTTATAGTACATAATACTATTATACAGTTTGCGTTCACAGTGTTTCAGTTGGGTTATTGCATTGTGTGTCATGTTGATTATTAATCAGTACATATTACATATTATATTATATATTATGATACTTATTACACTATTACGATTACATTACATATTACATTATGACACTTATTACACTATTACGATTACATTACATATTACATTATATATTACGATACATGACTTACACATTAGATTATGTACTACACATCTAATTAACACGATAGTGCATACTTCACTTATGCGGACTGAAAGTACTATAACGTGTCCAAGTCCGTCTCGTTCAAATCATTTCGAAAGAACATGGAAAGAAATAGAAAACTGCAGATGAGTTCGTCATTTCAATGGCGCAAGTAAATGAGGAATATAAAAGCATTTTTTTCATAAGTTTACCATTGAGGAATACAAAAGCATTTTTTTCATAAGTTTACCATGAGGATTGAAGTGGAAAGGATAAACAGCTTATCATTTCTAGCTGATAAATGATGTATCTGAAGTTGGATGGCAGTAACTACTACTTATTTATTCACAAAGTATCTAATTGTAACAATGAATGGGAAACTGAGAGTCTGACCTATCAGTCAGCTGGATGATCTGCGATCATCCAACAGATGTGTGTACGCTCGGTGATCGGAGATAAATTGCTGTATCATATGTTCGTATGCTTGGTGATCGGAGATCAGTCGCTGGAGGATATGATCGTATGCAAATATGATCAAGAACAATCTGAATGAGTTCGAGACAGATATTCTTTGATCTTCTAGTCATCAATAAAAACTTGTCTTTCTATTTATTTTTTGCTTGTCTCTCTTGATAATAAGCGAAGTTGAAGGCTTGGTACACTGCGCAAAAAAATGGGACAGTTCTATATCTCCTGTTCTACTGGGAGGATTGACAAAATTCAAATTGCGTTTTTCATGTCTCGAAAACGCGACTTAGGATATGTATTAGATTTATATATAGACATTTTGGCACAAAATCGGACATTTTTCTGAAATGACATTGGTTTTCCACATTTCCATTCTACGAGTCAAATTATGCCAAGCCGACAAATTTTGTAAAAATCGCACGAGTAGTTTTTAAAAGATTAGCTCTTAAACTTTTAGCTCCTCAATGTTAATTGAATTGGATATATATTTATTAATATCTCTGATTTTATTAAACATACTTGATTCCTTCTTTCACATTTCGAAGTTTAGGTTCATTCTGAAAAATGTTCCCCTATTTTTTATGATTTATTTTTAAAATTTATATTTTTAATTAGTAATTTTTATAAATTTTTCGAAAAAACATTTTGAATTATAACCTATAAAATATTTACCATCATCTTAAAGTAAATGTATTTCTAAGCATACCTGCAAAAAATTAGAGTTTTTTATTCCAAATTTCCTAAGATATACGTGAGTTTATATATTTGAACGCAATGAAATTTGGCATATTTCTTAAAAGCGATAATAACGCAAATGTTGTTTACTCACTTTGTTAAAATTATTTGAAAGTATAACCGATAACTTTTTTTCGCTCATCTGCAATGAGTAAAGGAAAAGTGAAATGGGTTGCTATAAATTAAGAAGTTCGCCAAGGAAATTATTCTTGGCAAAATTGAAAAAAATACGTTAAGATAAAGTTTTGAATTTCTCCGAAAATTTCGCACCTAATTTGACAAAATTTAATATTTACGCATAATTTGAGTCGTAGATTTGAAACATGGAAAAATATTGTCATATCATATCAGAAAATGTGCGATTTTTGTGCCAAAATACCTATGTTAGAATGATTGCTACATATATAAATCTAATATATACCCTAAGTCGCGCTTTCGAGGCATGAAAAACGCAATTTGAATTTCATCAATCGGCCCAGTAGAAAGAGAGATATAGAACTGTCCTTTTGTTGGCGCAGTATACATACAAATGAGAACGTTGAACTGAATTGATTTCTCATCCCTGACAGATGCTCCACACATTCAACCATTTCATGTTCTTATTTCTTCAATCCATGTACCACATTAGTGAAAGTCGTCGCTCATCTCGTCCTTATGTTCTCTACTCAAAGCACGGCACCAAGAAAATTTTATCAACCTTCAGTTTACTACTTATTCATTTCCTGCTTAAAACTCTGCGTTTCCATAATATGATACTTTACACTTCCTACAAAGCTAGATATTCTGACTACAAGCAATTTTATTGTAAATATTCATTGCATCTACTGAATATAGTTTGGCTTACAGGTGCTGTGAATAAGTCGAGAACCCAGTTTTTCTTCTTTGTCTCTAAATCTGTTCATATCCCACCTCCAGTGTTTTGTGTGAATTCTACACATATCTTTAAGTTACTCGAGATAAAATAGTTGAAATTGAAATACTACTCAATCATTCTGTGAAATGCGAACACCCATAGCTCCCATGTCATCGGCCGTTCTTTGATAAATATCGTTTATTTAGCTTGTTTACCTTTAATTTCTATATAGATTACCCTATATGTAGAGCGATTCAAAAGCCCTAAGACAAACGTAAAGGGTAGGTCAGACATATCAAAACCAGTCATAATTACAATAGAATACGGGGTCGGAAACGCGACGGGTGATCACTAGAAGGAACTCTTTGCAAGTGAATGAGTTGGTAGCTGCGTTACATTATCATTTAAGGCGCGAGTGTTTACCGATGTAGGACGAAACATTACAGTCGTACAAAGATGGCAGAGGTGCATTTCATTTACGGAAAAATGAAAAGAACTGGCCATGCAGTAAAGCGTTTGAATTCACAACGAAATTAGCGAATGCCCCTTCACCAAACGCTTAGGATATTATGTACAACAGGAGGAACATGCAAAGTAAACAGATATTGTCATGGAGACCGACTGATCCGCACGTTGTTTTAAAGATCGTTTTCTAGCCACAGAAGACGAAATCATTTTTGAAGGTGTACTCGAAAAGTGCAGGTACGACTCACCATTTATCTTAGTCTCCGCGTTATTCAATCCAGCGTGTTTCGCGTATTGTACGACGAGTTTTTATATCAATCCAGAAATCCAAAGATTACCCCTGCGACTCGTATTTATTGTTTGGTTTTCTTCAAGAAGATAGGTGGATATTCCAAACTGCTCTTGTTTTACAGACAAGGTTGCAATTTGAAGAAAGAAGATCATATGGTATTCAAAAATGAAATACTATAATTGTGGATGGATTAACCAGCTGCCGAGCGGTGAAGTCGCTGAACACTGGTAGTTTGCTCCGGAGTTCGAATCTCGGAAACGGGCGGGTTTCATGGGCGTTTTTCCTGGATTTTCCCATGTGTAACGTGTATACTAGGATGATGTTCTTAGAAGGTCCTCCACGAAGGCCTCCCTCCCCTTAGGCTAGCCCTCGAATTCTTTCTCGCAGTCAAATAAATCATACCAAACGTTAACTGTGGACGTTGTTTCTTACGTCCATACTTTGTTCCAACACGATTCTGAATACTTTTGGAGGATATATTGTCAAAGGTACTCCCTTTAAGAAAGAAAACAAATTGATGCATTTTATTCATCCGCAGTTAAAAAAGAGCTTTCTTTAAATCTCCATACCTCATCGAATATACGTTATTTTCATTTAAAATATCAATTAATATTTCTCTTAAACTTTCTCACGTTTTCACTAAGTTCCTCTAAACTGGTTGAAAACTCTCATTTTATACGCAAAGCATGGAAAAATTAAAACTTTTAAAACAAACCCTTCAAAAGAAAACTTTATTAATACAAGAGTTTTCTTTTCGTAAAGCCTATGAGCTTTGCATCTTCTATGTAAAATAGTTATGAACTATACAGATAATTTCTGCTTTCTGTGATTCAGGATGATCAAAATTTGCTTTTCTTAATCGTTTAGTTGTTGGTCTCCTAAATGCACTTTTGAATGAATTTTCATTACAGAGTGAGTTCAAGTATATTATTTACATAGATGCAGTTGTGGAACAACTTTTGAAGCATTTCTTTAGACATTCCAAAACATTCTGAAAATCCAGTATCCGATGACAATGTACTTGAGGCTCATAAACTAAATTTGAAAACAGTTTGAAATCAGGAGTAAATACACTAAACGCAAACAGGAAATTTTTTGAAATTTACACTAAACCGTTTTCATTCATCTAGGTTACATTAATTATTAAATTAATTTTTTACGTTTACCCTTAATTAAATAATTTAAATTGCTGAAAGTTCAGATAAAACTGACTTTTCTTTTCTTCCGAAGGAAAGGGTAATACAAAGAGAAAATTTAATTCTCTAATAAAACTTTACAGAGCACAAAGGACTCATTGAGTGCCAAAGGGAAAAGACTGAATTTAATGGCAAATCTAAGATTGATGCAAAACAATTACAAATTAGCACAATATTATATATGTTAAGGGACAAATACTGGCCTCCGAAACTAAAAATAAATAAATACGATTAATTTTGAATATTCTTAAATTTCTTCAAACATAATGTTAAATCGTATTGAAAATTCATAAATAGCTTTAAAATTCGATACTAATGTTTTAGTTTCTTGCATCGTAACTAAAAGAATCTGTTAAAACAGATAAAAACATAAATATAAAAAAATTACATTTACGATTAGAAATGTAAACTTTGCAGAATAGTGTTTCCAAATAAAGCATTTTAGCACTTACAGTAGAAGTCAAAGGCTTGACCGTCAGTCCACTCATAGCAGTTTTCATACCTCATATCATTGGCTCCAATCCAAAATGCGTTGCTCTTCTCATAAACAGCACTGTAAAGAGAGAAAAGCAAATAAAAATTAAAATCATAATTTTATATAAAATTAAAAAATCAAGCGATATATGTCTTAACACTTTACTTGTCGAATGTCTAATATTCGTTAATGTTTATTTGACAAAAAGTTTCCTACTCCTGATTTTCCTTAACAGCTATAACTGCTCGAATTTCTTTTGCATGCGACTGTCAGATCGGTCTGTCAATTACTTTTTTACTGAAATATTCTGAATTCCTTATTTTCCATAGAAAAATATCACTTAAAATGAAAATAAATAATTCTGTTTAAATCGCTTTCCTAAAAGGTGTTCTTCGGGAAATGATTACAACGCTGAGATAAAGCAGTTTACAGCGAACTATGTTCTATATTAAGACATTTTTTAAGGATTCAGAAAGTGTTAACGATGACACTACTGACATACGTTATAGTATTGGTCACCACTGATAAACCAGCTGCTATGAAGGCTTTAGAAGGAAAATCTGCCCTAAAAGTTGGCAAAATCTCAAGCACGAAGTACTGCTGATATAAAACGCTCTGGGGAAGGACTATTCAATTCAAAAGCAAAATATTGTATACATTAAACACAGTAGTAAAAATGTGTGTTTCTCCAATATGTTACGAAATACAATAATAAAGAAAAGTTAGAAGCAGAATACATGTAAACTTTTATTTCAAGCTTCAGGCTTGTAGTTTTCTGCTGCTCAGTAAGGAATAAAAACATTATTCCTCTCATGTTCTCTTGTTTTATGTGTATATCTTGTTATATAGTGCTTATCACATTTATTCATTCAGCAATTGAAAACTCTTGACTTGGATTCCCTACAAGGGCATGGTTGATTTTTCAAGAGTACTGCACGCAAAATGCCTAATGACTGTATACTAGTGTTTGAACTAAAATGTGGTGAATTATTATTCCTCACTACTTTAATTTGGGCATTTATAATAGCGGCCGTTATGGTGCAGTTAATTGTATTCAATTAGCAACATGAAACTCTTGAGTTCCTTTCTCGGCAAGAGCATGGTTGAATTTTCACCTTTCTTACTCACTGAAACCTAATGATTCTGCAGTTTACGAGTGACTGTTAAGAGGTTAACCCTCCTTAATTAACCAATAAATATTAAAAAGACGATTTGTAAAGATATTAAGTTGTTTTTGGAGTATGAAACATGAAACTCCATTTACACCACCACAGCATGCATGCGGAAATGCGATAAATCTTTATAAATTGATAAATCATTTATATGTTAAACATTTAATTTCCATGCCCAAACAAAATATAGTTATGAATAGCTTTGTAGCTTGATTCACACTGCTAATCTAATGCAATGTTCGCGAACGCATGTACGGTTTTATACCTTTATGTTTACAAAAGTTTATTCTCATGAAAAATACCAGGGAAGTATCATAGACAATTCCACACAAATAATCAGTCTATTGTGTGTGTATGCTTATTTCGGAAACTATAGATAAAGTGTTAACAAAAGAGTATATAAGTATATGTACATGGAATGCTTAATACTATGCAATATTTTTCACTTGATTACCTTTGCTTGGATGGAAACAAATGCGTTTAACTACAAAACAGACAATTCAGTAGCAGAAAGTTTTGGAAATGGAGACTGCCTAGTTTAGGAATCGAAAATGGGACTTTAGAATAACCGCTCGAATTGCTGATCTTTACACCTCTAGATGTGTTAATTCCTGACACCATAACAAGCTGTTGATAAATTCCCCATAACATTAACTGTAATGCCGATAGAGGGCGCTTTTTCTGTTTTGTTTATGAGTAAGTAAGAGGAGTTTGAGATGTGAACCGAGGTATACTGAACCTTCGATGCAAGTTATGCTGTTTTTTAATAAATAATTATAGTGTGTTATATCTCTGTTTGTGATGAAAGAGAAGTTTTTTATTCTTGAACTTTTATTATGGTGCAACACAGCCGGGAAGATTATCGTTTGTTTCAAAATGCAATATAATTTGATGTTCTTCGAATGTGTTTCGATTTCATATAGTGTATGCCGATTGTGTTCGTTCTGAAAAATGAAAGTTTTCTCCTGATTCAATGAATTGGATACTCTATAATTGGATGTGAATTTGGGTAAGATTATTAAATCTTAATCTGCAACAAGGTAAGCTTTGCTATTCTTTATTGTTAAATATGAATCTTATATTGCAAATTACTTCTAACTCCTCTTCTTAACGTTCTAAAATCGAAAGAGAAACTTAGTTAAAGAATATCAAGTTAATTTGAAAGAATAGAAATTGATTTCAAAATGGAAATAGCAAAGGCTAAACGAACTGCATTAAGATCTCTTACAACAAGATTAATTTCTAAAATCGAAAGTAAAATATTAGAAAATGAAATAGAAGAAGAAGAGTTGGAAGAACTTTCAGAACAACTAAATTTGAAGTCTAAACAACTAAAAGAAATTGATTCTGAAATCCAAAGTCAAATTACAGATGTTAAAGAAATTGAAACCGAAATTATTAAATGTGATGAGTATCATGAAAAATTGATTAATTGTACATGTAAGTTGAAAGTTGCTATTAATAAATGCAAACCAGTTATACAAAGAACACATCAACAACCTGTTAGTTTGTTAAAATTAGAAAAACAATTTGTTAAATTACCTTCATTATCAATAAGAAGATTTGATGGTGATCCTGCCGATTGGCAAAGATTCTGGGACCAGTTCGAATCTTTGATACACAAAAATGAAGATTTATCTAACGTTGATAAATTTAATTATTTACATTCATACTTAACTGGAATAGCCGCGAATGCAATTAAAGGTATTACGCTGACAAACAACAATTATGACGCAGCTATAGTAACTTTAAAGGAAAGATTTGGGAAAAGAACTTTAGTTATTAATTCTCATTTAACTAAGTTGCTGAATCTAACACCTGTTAGGAAATCATCAGATGTCTCTTTGCTTAGAGAACTGTTAGATACTTGTCAAACAGAAGTTCGTAATTTAGAAGCATTAGGGGTAAATTCAGAAACTTATGGATCTCTATTGTGTAATATACTGATTAAATTACTACCGCAAGATATTGTTCTAGATATTACTAAAAAATGCGAATCAGATGAAGATTGGAAGGTTTCGAGAATAATTAATATTCTAAAAACGGAAGTTGAAAGTAGGGAAAGAACATTATTTCTAATAAAGAACAAGCATTCAAATGAATACGAAACAAAATTCCAAACCCCATCAGGAAGAATTAGTGATACAAATGCAAAGTTACAAAACCGAAACACTTTCGTGAAGATTCAGAACACACCTTCGGCGATGTCATTTAGTACCGCACACACTATATGCATATTCTGTTCTGCGCCACACGATTCGTTTAAATGTAAAATGTCACCACAAAATAAATTAGAAATTTTAAAGAATACTAAACGCTGTTTTAAATGTTTCAGAATGTATCATATTAGTAAAAACTGTTATTCTAACAAACTTTCTTGTTTCAAATGTAAAAGTGGAAGTCATCATAGTTCCATTTGTTTGGGTAATAACCGAAATAATAATTCTGCAAAAATTAATCAAACGAATAAGCCTGAAGATAAATGTAAAGAATCACTGAACTTAAATTGTAATGCTGAGAATATTCAAATGTCAAATAATTCTAATTCTGAAATTGTCAGTTCAGTTTCACAGTGTAATGCTAGCATGACATGTTCAAAAAATGTTTATTTACAAACATGCACAGTTGTTGCGAAATCAGAGTTTAACTCTAAAATTGCCAGGATTCTTTTGGATAATGGATCCCAAAAATCTTTCGTAAATGAAAATTTAGCGAATATTCTTAAACTAAAACCTATTCGCTATGAGCTACTTTCTGTTTATTCCTTTGGAATGCAACAAGCAACACAGAAAAAGTATCCAGTTGTAGAATTCGAAATTAAAGCGAGGAATAACGCCCACACATTCAAGATCGAAACACTCGTCATACCATGCATCTCTGGCGCCATAATTTCCCCTCCGAATAAACAAATATCAGAATTTATGACTAATCGTCATTTGGAGCTAGCTGACTCATGCTACGGAAATAAATATTTGGATGTTCAAATCCTTATAGGATCAGATTACATCTGGGAATTTATTTTAGACGAAAAAATCGCAATTAGCAAGCATATAGGCGCAATAAAAACTGTCTTTGGATGGGTAATTACTGGTTCAGAATTTAGAAAAGAGGAAGCTTGTTCACAAAATATTGCCGTTATGAAGAACGCGGTAATAAATAATGACATCAGAACATTTTGGGAATTGGATTCTATTGGTATTTTGACAGAAAGTGAAGAATTGTCTATGAAAGATAAACAAATAATTGATCAATTTGAAAATTCTTTATCCTTTAATAACGGTAGATATCAAACTAAATTGCTTTGGAAATCTAACCCTGATGAATTAAATAATAATTTTCAAATTGCGAAAAGGCGTTTTGAGATTCTAAAAGCTAAATTGGATAAAGATATAGAAGTGCGTGAAGAATACACAAAAATAGTTGAAGAACAGCTACAAAATGGAATTGTTGAAGTATATGAGAATAAAGATCTCGAATCAGGTTATTACATGCCCCATAGAGCAGTGATAAGACCAGATAAAGAAACTTCTCGCGTTAGATTTGTTTTCGATGCATCGAGTAAAGGAGAAAATTCTAAATCCTTAAACGATTTGTTAGAAGCTGGACCTAATTTAAATCCTAATATATTAGATGTTATTCTTAAATTTCGAGAACACAATATCACTTTTTCCGCTGACATAGAAAAGGCATTCCTCATGATAAGTATTGCCGAGGAAGATCGTAAATACCTAAAATTCTTTTGTTTTCAAAATGATAATTGGTCGTTCAAAA
>KK117978.1:57058-76237 GCA_000611955.2 Stegodyphus mimosarum | reverse complement strand
TTTTATTACACATCATGAGAATATTTTTAAAAAGTCATATTTTTGCTTTCCGTTAATACAATTTTAACCAGTATTTTACTATTACAGAGATTTCTTTAGTGAAACCTTAAATGTTAAGCTGAACGTTTCATTACTACTTTGAAGTTTCTGGATATACCCTACTCAAATGTTCATTATTGATCAGATAAATAGTTTATATATGTACTTTGTTGCACTCTTGGTTAATTTTTAAGTCGCTGTTCATCTATAACCCTCGATTTCTAGTGAAGTATTGAAATGATTATTAATTTTCCACTTTTCCAAAGAATTTGGTAACCACATATGTTCAGTGCAGAAAATTTTCCTAGCTTACTAATATTACGACCGACATAGAAAACATGCAGACTTTTCCTAAAGGTTTATATGTTCGTTTCTTTACAAAAATGTACATGAATACCCACGTTTGATTATTGAATGTGTATTTTCCTATACCAGGACGAAAATTTTTAAATGTTCCACAAAAATTATGTATTTGTGATGTCGTTGCCTTTTTGCAAACATCTTCAGAGTGCGCTCTCGGTAGTCACATTTCGAAACTGTTTTCGCCTTGCTAATGGTAGAGTTGCTATTAGAAACTATTTTATCTTCATTGTTGGTATATACCAATGAATTCGCGATACCTTTTTCGTTTATTTTCAGCTTATGAGTTATTTAAATATTTAAAAATATGTTTATAGATCGTTTATGTTGACATTTGTGATAGATTTCTTGGATGATTTTGAAAAATGTATTTATTTTATTCACGTGAATGAAACTGGCGTTTTCTTAAAATTTTATTGTTCACAGTATTAGCCAATTATGACAGAATGCCGCATTGGTTCTCGTTATTCAGCATACATATGAACTTCAGTATTCCATATCTTTCACATAATTGTAAATTTTCCTATCAGTAATAAGACGACGAGTGGAATAAATACAGGATATGCAGACATAACTGAATGGAAGAGATGGATATTACTTAAATTGTCTAACTTCATGACTTCCCTCAGACATTGGGAAACCCAACGGCTGTGAGAGCATTTAATGGGTTATTTCAAATATATTAAAGAAATAACGTTTGGAGAAAGTATGGATACTTTCAAGAAAGAATATTCTCATATGTTCTTTCGGTATTATAATTGTAAACAAAAACTGCAAAATTAAGTAAATACAGATAGGATAGATCTCAGAAAAAACAGTAAATTAACACTAAATGCTTTTTAAAAGCTATGTAAATGGAAAACAGTGATCGTAATGTATTTGAAAACAATCATAGTTCATATACAGGGCATTTTAATTTTGATACCAATCTATGAATTCGTGAAAATCAGCGAAAAAAATATAATTTATCACGTTTGCCTGCTTATGGTATATTCTCTCTTCGTTATAACCTTTTGCTTTTGAAATTTATTATATCTGAAGTTGTAATATTTCTGAATCTGAAGCTTTAAAAAAGAAAAATCACTCTGATTTACGAACTTGTGCCTAAATGTAGAAAACAACCATCAAAACGGAAAATTTTAGTATAAGTAAATATACTACAGACAATAAAAAATGAAAATACTTCATCATTTCTCGTGACCTGTTTATGAAACTAGTTTAGGTTCTTATTCCTGACTTATCACGTTCGAAACATTTTCAGAAAAAATATTCGTTTCTGATTGATGTTTTGCATAGTCAGATACTCATTTTGTTGGAAATACGACATTTTCTTATTTCATTTTATATTTCACTTTTACGGTTTGGCTTGGAAAAACGTTTTTCTATGGATATGCCATATCTCTCCTATATGTCTGCGACTGTTCTAATAAATTACATTACCAACTAGTGTAAACAAAATCCCTAGTTATACAGGAATTACCTCGAATTGCTTAATCTAAAATAAAAAAATGTACCCCATATGCAAAAATAGAGAAAGTTTACCATAGAAAGTTCTCCGCGAATGCATTTTTTTCCTTGGTCTTTCCATGTTTTTCTGTATTTATCACTACGTTCATTGTATACCTAACTTTTATCTAGTTTGTGAAGTATTCCTGTTTGAATGCTCTAATTTTAATACTTTTAAACTGATTTTAAAGTACATAACATTTTGATCAATGCGTGGGAAAATGAGGAACACTAACACTAAACGGTTTCCAGAACTGTATCTTTTCTTCATCCTTTTTTCTTATGAATACAGCTGGTTAAAAGAGAAATGCGTTTCGTACTCTGTGAAATGAGTTTTATTTACTTATTATGTGTTATACTTATGATAAATAAAATGTTATATATGTGCACAGAATTTTGTGGCTCGAATGTTTAATTAAAATAATGCTTTTTTGAAAAGAGGGTCTTTATGTTAAGTCACACTAAACTACGTTAAAATATCCATGAAGGCGTCGTGAGGGAAATGGAGATGTAACATTAATAGGTATTTAAAACAAGGGAAAGAAGTTAAGAGTAAAATAAAAATGTAATAAGGAAAAATTTTAAAGGATAGAAAAAATTTACATTTATCAAAAATTAAAAATGTGAAAAGAGAAGTAAAATACATAAGGCGGAAAAATAAAAGAAACAAAAACTGCATTTGTGAAATCAGTGAAGTGAAAAACGAAAATAAATATTACTTTTTTAAAGCAAAATAAAAAATGTAGTAACAGCTTCTTTAAAATAAAAAGCGAAACGAAAAACAAAATGTAAATTAAATATTACTTTTGTAAAAACAAGAAACAAAAAAAAATGTAAAAAAAAATTCTTTTAAAGTAAAAATATGAAAAGGAATGAATTTAGAAAAAAACTTTTGCAAAAAGTGAAAGGAAATGTAAAAAGTTAAAAGAAATGTAAAAATAAATTTTTCTTCTATGGAAAAAAATTGTAGAAGCATTAATTTGCGACGGTAAAGTTTGCATTTTCAAAAGCAAAACATATAAATTTAATCTAGAACGAGAAGAAAAAAAAAGAAAACAATGAAAAATATCCTAATAATAAAGAAAAATTTAAACTGTGGGAAAATCTTATATTTAAAACAGGAAAGAATAACGTAATGGATTAGAAAGCTAAACGTGGTGTTTCACGTCAAAACAGGTTCGCGCATGCGCAATCCTTCAGCCTAGTGACATTATGGTTGTTTCTTCTGTACAAGGTCAAATGGACAAAGACGGTGGACAAGGTGAAATAAGATGTTTGGAGGGACGAAAGCTGGCCTTGTGGGTAGAGCTCAGGTCTTCCATGGAAGAGATGGGGAGTTCGAATGCCGGCCGTGGAGTTCTTTTTAAAACTCGTACAATTATGTAAAAGTTATTCATCAAATTACTATTCTAACATATTTAAAATAATAATGGACTAAATAGTTAATGACGTACTAATTCATTAAAAATAATAGTTACTAATTAAAAAGATAAAATAAATGACGTACAAAATAATTAGTATTAATCACGTGTTAAATAATTAAAAATAATAAAATAAAAACTGATATCACTCCAAACACGTGGTTTAAGAGCTCATTGCCAGTAATATAAAAAATATTGTCGTTGCCACAGAATAAAAACAAAACTATGCATGACGTCATTCCTTTTACGTCATCCCATCCATCTACGTCACTTCCGGCTGTCATGTGATCCAAGATGGCGGAGACGACGCCCCCTTTTCTGTGAAGTCACTTCTGTCACCCGGTTACCTGCGCTTACTACTAATAACAATTCCAGTAAAAGAAATTATGATGAAACGTCTCCAAAACCAACTTTATCTACAACTTTAAAGTTGAACTCCCTATTTTGCAATGGTTTAAATGAAGCGTTTAATTGCAGTTCTGATGACGGATGAAGAAACCGGAAACATGAAGGATGGTGTTTCAAACGTTTCCGTCATTCCGATACCGGTACACAACATAAATCAAAAATTAAAGAATGTCAAATTTGTCAGTGTAAAATTCCTCTCAAAAATGCTTTAAACTTCGGAAATCAGATTTGAAAATTGTAGTTGAAGTTTCTGTGTTAAATGGAGGATCTTCAGAAAACTCGAGAAATTTTCTAGTCAGACTTCTGCAAAAATTAATGATCAAAAACAAAACGAATTGTGTCTTACCAATATGAGCAGACAGAGTGTTCAAGATACGTATGAAGCGGAACTACGTACAGTTGTATTCAACAAAGCTTTTCAAAATCATTTATCACAGTTTCATTTCCCAGGAATTAAAAGTCCCAATTTAATGAACAGAACATTTATTAGAGTACGCCTTTGGAAACCAGGATCTCATACATAAAATGTTCGTCCAGGCGAATACTGAAATGCGCCATGCGAAAGATCCAGAAAGCAAAATTTCATTTGAAGTATTAATTAATGCACATCGAAGCCATTCATTTTCCCTCCGACTTAAGTAATCGAGCGATTGTTTAACTTACACAGAATTACGTTTAATGAGTTAAATTTTGCAGACGAAAGATACATATATTTTAATTGTAGCCGATGAATTTTGGCCCTTTTGAAACTGAGGTATAAAGCAATATTTAGAGAAATTGAGTGATTTTATTCAATACGATATTTACCGTCAGAAATGTAATTTCTGACGGTAAATATCGTATTTAATAAAACCGTACGGTAAATTTACACTTCGCAAATATCGATATTTAAAATGGAAATAAAATAATAAATTACATATTTTTGTGAAGGTTCTATGAATAGGCTACTGAAGTTGCTTTAAAAAACAACATCCTTAGATATTCAAGATCTGTGTTTGATGTTTAGAGAAGTTTATGTTAGGTCATCTGACTATGGTAAAACACATCAGTCAAAGCATATTTAATTTAGTCATAACCAAATAAACAGCTAACATTGAAAATCAGTTTGGTAATTTCAGTTATCCCCTATCTTTGCGACTTATCGGATAAAAAATGTGACATAAATTGCTATTAGAAGCTAAGAAACTCCTTAGGGTGTACGAGCCAAAAGATGTGCAATTAGTAATAAATAAATTCATTAAGAAACCTGGATGTCTCTTTTTGTTGATTTTTTTGCTCTTATTTCGATTGGAAAAAGTTTCTTTCATTTAACATTAAAAAGAAAGGAGTTTAATTCTAAACGCCGGATGTGCAGAAGTTAAAACCCATTTAACATCCTTCAAAGAAATTGAATAAATACTTTGAGCCCGAAATGAATTCAATGCAATGTTTTTCAACCGTACTGAAATTCTGTTCCCTAAAGCAAAATTCCACTTAACTGAATAAAAATGTAATACATTCCGGCAGTTGCTTATGATAATGAGACTTTTATCTTTAAGGTAAGAAGAAGAAGAAAGTAAAAAGTGCACGAAGCTGTTGATGATTTAACAAGAATACATGATTTTTAAAGCAAATAAATGTGTTGAATACTTGATTCTTTATGCAGATAAACAAAACATACTGTAAGGTATATTTTAATGTGAAAATATAACACTAATTGGAAAAATATTTTGTTTTGCCACGTTTTAACTTAAAGCTATATTTATGTGTACGCCTTCGTGTACATTAATATATGACATGAAGAATATATAAAATGTCTACACAGAAGGGAAATAGTTGAACATTTGGTATTAGATGAATGGCAATGACGACTATGTAAATGTTGAAAAGTTGAGAAATTTAGTAGTCGAGATTCATAATACATAGCTCCAGAAATGTTTCAGTCATTTACATCGATGATATAAAAGATTGAGAAAAAATCAATGAACATAAGCAGCTTTTGAAACGGCAAACATTATATTTATGCATTTATTGCCATAGAAGATTATCAAAATATTATTAATATTTGCTTATACTGGTAAATATATCACTCTTATAATTTAAAAGATAAACTATTATTTTTTATCTAATTAACTAGTAACAGGTGGCCAAAATACTGTTGTGAGGGGAAAAAACTTTTATATCATAAAAGAAATCTCTTATATCAATGGAAATTAAATCTGACAGTTAGAATAAAGAATATAAAATCCAGAAATATGTAATAGTTCGATAATTTCTACTAGAGGCGACGTTTGCGAATCATCTAGTTTTATCCTCTGGGTCCCCCCTAATTTATCAGCAAGCATTTATAGGCAATGTTTGGGAAAATAAATGGACCTTCGTAAGAAAGTATTACGTGTTTTTGTGGGTTCATTTAGAAGCATTTATTATATAACTCTGGGGACAATTTTGTGCAATTTATTTATAATTTGTTTTCCTTATCTAGTAATGAATGTAATTTATCAGGAACTAAAACTCTAAAAATAAACAGCGATTATTTTAAAATAAAATAATAAATCAATTACTACGTTTGGTAATTATCCCTTTTGAATTTCAATTACGTAAGCACCGTTATCGATAAGCCGCAGATTTATTAAAGAACTTTCTTTCCATTTTCATCTGAATTATTTTATTTTAGATACAACATGTAAGGTTTTAGTTTAAACTAACAAAGTTTTATGTTAATTTTCTCTTTCCTGTAAATTCTTATTTCAACTTCCCGTTAGAATGAATGAGAGTGCGTTTCAGCTTTATGCTAATTTGAAGTGGAGCCAAGTTTTGTATTTAAGGGTTAGCGAGGAACTTCTCGGTGAGAGAGAGCTTTTAGTCTCAGATCACTGCGGCTCTGTTCGACGTCCACCTGATTAGCTAGTATTTAAGTTCTAAGTCTTAGCGCTGTTGCGCTATTACTTATTGAAGAAATCAAAGTGCGTTAGTATTAGCTAAATCTTACTACGCACCATTAATAGTTTAGCATAGAAGCCAACCTCGCGTTTATAGCTCTGTGAGAAACAACTACTTAATTTCTACTTAGCTTTATTTTAAATTACTTGATTGTTCAGTTTAGACCCAAGTGCGGTCATTATTTTTTGTTATCCCTTCCGAGTTGGGAAGTGGCTGTAAATAGTCGTTTAATAAAAGGGTCATTTTAAAACCCTCCTTACGTGCAGTTATTCTACCACTTAATCACAGTTATTCTACCACAAAACATAGCTGCATTCACCTCCCTGTTCGAGATCAGGACTTGTTACTATCACGACCATTTTCGCCAAAAGTATACATAGAACACTCAGTCCTGACAAACGTTCTTTATAAAAGTGCGAGTACTATGTGCCACGATGTAGGACATGTTCTGAGAACTGAAATTGGACGATTTCAGAGTTAATTTTTTTAAATATCAGATAGAGAGAAAATTTATTTCGTACTTGTTGGAATACATATGTAACTGAAATTGGTTTATAAGGAACATGCTAGTCAACAGTTTGTAACAACGAAAAACACAAAAGTCATCAAAATTACAATTTGCAGATTGCAGACTTGAATTATTACCGAAGTCCCAAGTTAGGGCTTTGTGTTAAAATAAAGAAAAGGTTTTGCGGAGAACATTTTAAGGACAATTATTCATATTCATGTTACATACCATAAAACGATAGAACATCAATTCAACCAGCCTGTTTCGATGTTCAGAACCGAACTCGAGCCTAAAGCTGCAAGTCGCACATGCGTATACAGAAGATGCTTGATAAGAAAGTATTTTCTGTGGAAATTTATACTTTCAGCTATGTTACTGATGAACTTCTTTAAACTATATTATGTTATATTTGGTTAAACTTAGAACAATCCGTAAAATCTGCTGACCATTAATATTAGTGAAATCTGAATCCACCATTTTTGACTTGATTATTTTAGATGATAAAAATTATAGTTTATGAATAATTTACAATTTTGATGAAACGTTTAAAAAGATCTTAAAATCATCCTTTTGGCGTAATATGAAGGACAAAGATCCGCGATTCTAGTTATGGAGAATAAGACGGTTTCGACAGCAAAATCTCTGTTATAAATAACCTAATTTCTTATTGAAATTGATAAACTAATTACAGAGTTAAAATATTTTATTTATCGCAATTGATCATCATCATTATTATTATTAATTAGAAATGTAATTTTTGTCCTCATTAGTATATTTTTCCCAAGAAATATTATAAGTTCTTGAAATGATAGATTTTAGGTAACTAAAAAGTACACAAAAATCGTATTTTTCTACACAGAATCCCTCTGAATTTGTATTGATCTTTTCAAACTTTACAAATATAATTAAGAATTTAAGTGAGCCTATTTGCCTCTAATATATATAGTAAAAAAAGCAATTTTCAAAATTTCGAAAAAGCTCATATACAGAAAAAAATTGAAAAATCAAACAAACCGCCAGATGGATTTTGTTTAATTATTTAGCTTCCTTGAACAATAATGTTGTTGAGAAAATTGCTCTGCAGTTTTTCGTTTCCTCTGAAAATTTTTTTCATTCTTAAGTGATTTTATTAATCATTGTTTCAAATTTAAAGAAGGGTTTTGCACTTTTTTGAAGCATTTTAATTGTGGTTTGATTTTGCTTATTTAATTATGTTAAAGCACTCTAAAGTTATCTGCCTAAGAGAAGGGATGCCTTCGTGAAGGAAGTTCTAAGGGAACTGGCTTGTATATACGTTACACGTGGAGGAGACTACGTAAACGCCCTTGCAGTCAACCCGTTTTCTAGGGTTAGAACCTCGGACAGAACTATCTGTATTTTCAGCGACTACCGCTCGGTCGCTGTTCGGCGCATCTTTGCCATACGTCTTTGTTAAGTCCTGAACGTCTTAACGTCTTACATCTTTCTGCACTTCAGTTAGACCAAAAAAGAATCGTTGAAACATATAACTGTATTAAATCTTCATTCAACATTTTATATGAAACAAAGCCTATTTTAAAAGTTCTTGGTCCGTCAACGAATATAGTCAAGCAAATGCACTTTCGAATTTAGATCTCTTTAAAGCTTTTTTTATTGTTAACACACGCAATTCTGAAAGGAAATGCTTAACATAAACAGAGCTTAATAATTAGAAAAAAACTATTGATAAATTTCAGTTAAAAACTATTCAAAAGAAATTCTCTAAAACTGCTTGTTTTGAAAAAGAGTAATTTCTCTTTTACTGTGCACCTTTTGGAATCATCAGTATTCAAAAGCGTTTAATATTAAAAATTGGAAAATGATTTTTTGGTAGTTTAATTTGGTCTTATTCAGCCTTAAAACTAAGTAGTAGAGTAACTAAAGTAAGTTAATGTATAAGTTAGAGGCTACTTACTTTACTAAGTAACTAAAGTAAGTAGCCTCTAACTTATACACCTGCTTGTGAATGAACACAATTTCATATTTAAGGTTTTAAAGGTCTAAACAAAGCAGATGAATTTAGGTAGTCACCCATATTCAATAGACGTTTTCTGCTTTGAGTTTTGGTATACTGGAACCGTTGATAAAGAACATATTATAAGGTATTTCTCCGCCTTCTTGGCATTCCTTCGTGGCGTAGTGGTCAGCGCGCTGGGCGCGTATTCCAGAAGCTTGTGGTTCGAATTCCGGCGAGGGCATTGCTCATTTATCATCTCTCCTGCTTTCAAAAAATACCTAATGTCTCTACAATATTACCTGTCAATGGGAAAAGCTTAAATGTATTCAATAAATTTTATCCGCTTTTTGAATGCTTTAGTAGCCTTAAACTTCTTCCCTTATTTTTGTTGTGTAGCGAAATTAAGTAATTAATGAGTTATCAAAATTTAATCTTCCATATTCCAAATTTATGCTACACAACGTGTGTTTTGCTTAATTTCTGTGCAATTTTGTTTTACCTGAAATGGGGTTTCCTTACTTAAAGTTTTACGTTCTTAGCTTTCGTTATTCGCGATTATTCGCGTTAAACAATGGAACTTTGTGTATTTTTCACGTAATATTTGAATTTAAAAATACTTAATTGATGTTCACATATTTGTGAGTTATACTACTGGATACAGAAAAGTTTGTTCTTCAGTTTGAGACTACTTTCGAATCAATATCTAAATTAGTTTTTGAGTTATGGCAATTTATTTAATTAATTTTTGTACTTTCTTAATTTTTCGAATGAAGGGGGATGAATTCTTTCTGGGTACTATTTAGCTCCATTTTTCCAAATGATAAGAACATTTCATACGGGGGGAATATATTTGCTACTTCAGCTGTCCTCCCCAGGTGTTATTTGGCGGGTTTTTTCTGGCGAGTAGAATTGAACGGTTGAATTGACAATGAGAAAAGTGAGAAATTTTTAAGGGCTGTAAGGTTGAGTGGACGAACAAGTTTTTTCACCGTTTCGGTGGGGTTTGGCGTGATGTGGCAATCCTTCGTAACAAAAATGCGTTGTAGGAGTCGCTCGCCCTCGTTTTTTCCCATGCTGTTCAGAAGTAGCTGGAAGAATTTTAGGCGGAGTTAATTCGCTCCCTAGTTTCTGAGAATTATGAATTTTACTTAACTTTTCGTTTCCCTGTCTCTTACGGAGGAAACCCTTCATGGGGTCTACTGAGGCCAATAATTACCATCATCTAAGGGTAATGTTCGTTTCGACTACTAAGGCTATGTTCTAGAATTAAACTAAAAGCTACTCTACTTCATCTTGTTACTTCTCCTGCCCACAATGCCTAATAAAAGGAGTTTTTTCTTCACCCGAAGTTCGAAGTTGATTGGTTGCAGTGGATGCGTTTTCCAGCTGGGCCTAGCACTCATCTGCACGTGTTTCTACATAAGCCATTGATCCTGTAGACGCTTCTTATCGCCGGCGATGGTTCTCCGTTCCAGTCTTCCGGTAACCGGCTACTGCATGTTCCAGCTCTAGCTTTCACATCTGTTTTCCAAGAGAGATTCCACGGTACTTACCATACGTCAAGGCTTCGTCCCATTTTTTTTCTGATGAGAAGTCCCTTGCTGGACGAAAACGTGTTGTGTCATTTTCGTACAGATAAGCCTTACTTTCTTTAGTCGTTTCCTTTTCTCTTACTGGATTTAATCTTAACTCAATGAAAATAGGTTTTCTGTAATTGTTCTTTACTACGAACTAGTTTCAATTAGAGCTAAGAAGGGTTCTCCTTATATAAAATATAAATTTTACTGGCTATAATGTAGAATGTTTTTTTTTCGAATAATGGAATGCTGATGAATTTCAAATTTTGTTTTCTTGTTGAGCTTGCTGAGGTTGAAAAACTGGAATCGGAAATTAATTTGTTAAAGTTTTTAATACTCATAACTTACTTTTAAATTGTTGAGTGCAATACGCTTAATTGAAAATTATGATGGAAAAATCTATTGATTAAAATGTAAATAGTAGAATTCCTTTTTTTACTTGTGCAATAATAAGTTGAGAAGAAATATTAATTTGTTAAAGAAATGAAAGTTGTTTTTAGAAATAATGAGTTGTTAAAGAAATGAAATAGTTGTTTTAAAATATTAATTTGTTAAGAAATGAAAGTTTTTTTTAGAAATAATGATTTGTTAAAGAAATGAAATAGTTGGTTGTTTTGAAATATTATTTTTTATGTACGATTTAGAAAACCCATATGTTAGTTAAAAATCTGTTTCGCTGTTAGAAATTGTTATTCACTCTCCGGAGAGCTGACTTTAATTTATTTAATAGGTATTGGCTCATTTATAACTGATCGGATTGAAAATAAATTCTAAGATTTCTTAGAATTAAAAAATGTTTGTGTTTCTTTCTGTTTAAGTTACATGATTTTTATTCCATGAACTATCTTAATATCACTAGTATGTAAGTTCGTGGGGTTAGGCAGGTACTTTCACAACGCAAATGTTTTATTTCGTTAGTTAGTTTGGAGGCCAAAATTTTAATTTGTTTTGTGGCGTCTTCCTAAAAGGCACTACCGAACATTTTAAAAGCATTGACAGGCGTTAACAATGAACATTTCTTTCATGGTGCTTGTCTTCGTTAAGAGTATTAACTGTCTTCAGTTTGCTACAAAAAATTATATTATTGAAATTTATTTAGAGAATAAAAGTTGTAGCAATGTATGATTTTCGAGCTGAATCGCTAATAAAGGCCCCAAAACTGAAGCACCAGATTTTCACGATTGAAAACCTGGAACAAATATATGTGATACTTAAAGAAATGCTTATAAATGAAAGCAGCAGTTGTTCCAAAAATTATTAAGCAATTGAGGTCTCCTCTAGAAAGCGATTAGTTTAAGCAGTGCATTACAAATAATCAAACATTACGCAATATTTTTTAGTGTAAGTGAAGAACATTTTATAGCGAATATCGTCGTTTTTTAGGTTTCACAATTTTTATTCTCAATTCTTACTTTATAATTACCAATAAATAGTAATTTATTTATTTTTTATAAATGTATGAAGCATTGCAAACGTTTTCTTAAATTTATAGACTAAAATTAGTATTTAGAAAAAAAATGGAAGGAAAATTACAACACAAGAAAATACGAAAATCTATGACATGCATTCCATTAATATTAAATGCTCCGCATTAATATTAAAATGAAATGCAAAGTAAATTAAAATGCATTGCATTAAATGCAGAATGGAAAAACATAATTCACCTGCTTTTGATCACATCATCTATAAGTAGAGCTATTCTATTGTCTGTGATGCTTGCCAGATGCCCACCTCTGATGTTGCAAGCTCTTTCAGCTTCGCTCCAAGAAAGCAGTTGTTCGTAGACCTTGTAACAAAACTTACGTCCGGAGACCCAGCCGTAAGGACAATCAACGGCAATTGATGGATCACTCAGAATAGCTCTGTATGAGGCACAGAAACCTTTATGTGGCAAGTCTTCTGTTGTACGTGTTCGAATATTAATTCGGTTGCTGGAAGTACGCAAAGTGAATAGATCCTTCTGACCGTCTTTGTCTAGGCACAATCCTAAAAGTAATTTCTCGCTTTGACTTGTGTTAGGCGTTGTCACTTCGAGAGTATTATTCTGACAAAAGGCACCTGCCATCACGCCTAGGACACTCAATTTCAGTTCGATAGAATATCCAAAAGGCACATAAATGGAATAAGAACTGTTACATCCAAAATAAATATCCGGATATCCAGGACTGCACAAGTGCCCATTCGAACTTTCTTCTAATGTCCTGTTGGGACACCGATGAAAGTATTCGTAGATGAGCAGAACACCTTCTACAGTATTGTCCCATTGTACAGTTAAAATGTTATTTTCTGATATGTAGAATTCTGTTTGTGCCTCAGTTGCGTTGCAAGGTGTCCTGCAAAACATAAATGCAGAATCAATAGCAAAAATATTTAAATAACTTTTTATTTAATTTTTAAATCATGCTGTTTCCGTTACTAATGTATTTCTTATTACAACACTCCCATTATTACACTAATTAATTAGGACTTTCTGAAATAAGATCTATACTAGAAAGAACTATACAATACAAATTAAGCGAAATTGATTATTGAAGTAGCTCGGAAAGTCTTAGACTAAGATGTTGAAATACTAAGTGAATACTAAGTAAGTGAAATACTAAGTAATGTAGTAATTCTGGTCTCAGGGATTCTTCTAACTGTGGATTCCTTACAGGTAATTGGTCATCAAAATAGGGGTTGGGCGGCGGAACAGGCATCCGTAATACTAGATAAAAGGTAAAGAGTAAAGGTCCCTTTTTCGCTACCGGTGTTGTACAGACAGTGACATGCTTCCCTTTCCTTAATGAGAACCTGGGTTATTGAGGCCACAACGCAATGTACTAACTACTATACGATCACGGCAAGGTTCTCACTATGAAAGGCGAAAACAACTTCATAATCCTATTACACGCACAGAAAGCGACAAGCGACCTTCATTCTTTTATTTATTTTTTTTTCTTATCTAGAATTTCTGACTTCAACTTCTCATCCCAACGTCGTATTTTGCAAGGAATGTTGCAAGGAAGACCAATTTCTAGCAAGGAATCCACTGTTAGAAAAAACCCCTGAAACCAGAATGACTACATAACACTTCCTGATCAGTCTGAAGGATTTAGTATTTCCTATTCTCACGTAAAATATAATAAAAGCACACAGATTTCATTATTTATTTCTCACTTAGGTTGTTATAACTTGATGTCAATCAATGTTTCTTCTTATGTCTATTTATGATAGGTATGCTTAATAGAAGACTTTGCTTGTCCATTACACAGAACTTAGAAATTCAAAGCTAATAAAATCTAAATTGCTATTACTTATTTTCTTTTAATTTTAAACGTGTTTATTACAAGCAATAAATATGTATGTTTGCATAATAAACATTTCATGACGTTAAAAACTTCTTTTATAACCAATCATATTTAAATATTAATTACGTACAAGGAAAATATCTAAGTATGAGGGAAAGTAAAAAATTATCTATATTCTTTTAAATTTATTACTTAAATATACAAGGTTAAGGAACCAAGTTGTTTTTATGTATATTTTCTATTCTTTATGATACAGTTGGCAAAACGATCCACAAGCTTGCGCATTTTCTCCAGAAAGAAGGTTTTCGGTTGGTCACGCAACTCAGTCATGTGCACTGGTAGCTGAAACGTTATGCTATAACAAGTAAGGAAAATGATGCGATAAATTTTAAACTTTGATCCCGTGACCACAGTAGTACCCAATTCAGGCATGCATGCACAGAAGGCAGTGTGACAAGCTAAAGATCAGTTTGCAATGAAATTCGAATAATTTTTAACTTACCCTCATATTTTGGACACCAGAAAAAAGCATAATGGATTTCCATTAACTGGAAATATCTGAAGCGTTATTTTCTTAATTTATTCACTTAGGTTTATATAAAAGATATTCCACGTTATTACACACATTAGAAAAATTAAAAGCATCTTATTATTTCTCACCAAGAATTTTGAGTAGGCACTCCTGAAAGAGGTCCGAAAATTATCTTTCGAAGGCTGCAGTTCTCACTTGCGGTTGATAATGCACGAAAAGGGTACAGGTCCACCACTTTAAAAAGCACTCTATAGAAAGGAGGTGCCTCCAGGTGTAGAAGGCAGCTTCCTTCAGATAGCTGTTTTACGAGCTCCAGTGATCCCTGTGCTATCCTGAGAGTTGAGTTACATTCTAATATGCAACCCAAATGAAAATTAAATAATCCATGTCAGACACATTTTAAGAAACAAACAAACAAAAAAGCAACATGTTTTATTTGCTATAGCTTAGAAAACATTCTGTATAAAAATTTCGTTCTTTAAAATGAAAATATTAGTAATTATGTAGTATTATGTATTAATTAAATTTAGCTTTTGTACATGCATATTACACGGTTTAAGAAATGTTAATTGATACATAAGCATTAATTTTGAGAAGTGTTTATTAAAACATAAGCATTTATAGGAACGTCAGTGGAACACATTAACCTAAGTAAAGGCATCCGCAGAATATAAGAGGGTTAAAACTAAAAAAATCAACAGTGCCAAAGTGAGTTGAACATAAATTAGAAGAAAAGAATCTACTTACGCTTCTCTGGACAATTCGCGCTTATAATTTCATATTAACTATCGCAGTAACAACTTGGCATACAACAATGATAGTAAAAAGTTATATTACATTTGGTGTTGCAAAATAATAAGGAAATGGTTGGCCTTTGTATCTGACTGAAAACATTTTTCATGAAAATGTAATTCAAACTGATTAAATGTATAAAAGTTTCCTCTCTGCAAAATTACCTCAAACATTTTCTCTCATGTTAGAATAAAATGAGCTATAATATATTTTATTTTTCTTCAATTACGTTGTCCGTAAATGAGTCTAAATTTAGTGGAAAATGAAATTTTAATTTGCATTTAAAAATCAAATATAGATATTTAACTCTCACTGAATTTCTGTTTATTATCATAGTTTGGAAGTTATTTAGCTAAAATCAAATTTTCTGATGGTTAAAGAGAACAACCAAGTTTTGAACAAACCTAGCGGAGTTAACAACCATTTAGTGAGGAATTTAAAAAATTTCAGTTTACAATACTTGTATAAAGCAAAAAGAATTGTATAAAGTAGGGTTTCATGGATACCAAGTAATAAAGACGGCACAGAATCTTTAGAAAATGTATGCAGTTTGCTTCAACACATAATTCTACGGAAACATTATCTAGATGAAGTAATAATACGAAAATGTAACGATGGGCTCATTCAGTTCAAATACAGTGTGAATAATTGCTGTTTTTTGTTACTGGTCTTAAACGAATAATTGAAACTACAGTTTATTGTAGGAAATACATCAATATTAAATTTATTTTGCCTAATGTATAAATGACACAACAAAGATATTAATTTAGTGTACTTATTTGAGCACAGGTGTTGATCAATGCATTTGAAGGTCATAAAGAAAAGTAAGTACGCTGTTAAAATGATGAACATTTAGCTATGAAGCTCAGTAGCCTTTTGGCGTTTCTATATTATGCGACTAGAAATTTTGAGTGCAATACATGGATCCATGTCTTCAGTACGAGAAGTAATTTGTTTTCGGTCATATTGTAAAGACTTTTATGTTGTGCTAAAAATTATTTTATATTAAGAAACTTTCATTTCTGATTTTAATTTCCTGATAGAATGCAAATTTAAATTACGTATATGCAAATCTAAATGAGTTCGGAAATAGTATTTAAGTAGCAGATTTTAAGAGTTCGCGGTAGTAGAGTTAGTTCGGAATTTAATCGGAGTGTTTGAGAGTAGCTCTGAAGTTGAATAGTCGGTACTAGTCATTTACGTCAGATTATATTTATATTCTAGGTACGACTTTGCTGTGTGCAGCCAATTCAGCGGTTTAGATTGAGTAGGAGCCAGTCGTGTAGCTAAAATTTTAATTCATCGTGATTGTACCTACTATTTTGTGTTCAAATTCCCTAGCCGCAAATGTAATTAAATTGTGAGCACCGAATGAATGCATCTTCTGTTCTGTTAAAATAAAAAAGGTTGTTACAACCTTCGTCTGCAGTCATCTGTTCTTCCAAGACCTAGCGAGAATTCGCTACTTATTCTTTCAGTAGGGTCTATAATTTAGACTCTCAAAACACGCAGCTATATAACAATATGATAATATGTAGGCGCTTAACATAAAAAAGTGGAAAATCAACTATACCTCTGAACGCGGCATGTTCGGTTTCATTTACGAACGTGCTCCATATTGCACGACAAAAGAGTACAGAAAAAATACTTTTAATTAATTATATTTCCATAAATGCATACTCTAAGAAACATTACAAACAGCAACATTAAATTATTACACAAATTTAACAATACAAACGAACAAAATTAATGTATTATATTGCTGGGTAAAGTACTATTATAATATGAAAGATTATAGATATTCCTTCTATTGGCCTGAAATCAAGAAAGATGTGAATGATATTGTAATGCATGTACCAGGGTGGATCCAAAAAAGGTTACAAGGGTAATAAAAATTATTTATAAACCTATTGTTTAAGAAGGTAATTAATAGGAAAACGTTCGTATAATTTTTTCACATAATAATCAAATCCATTTAGGGCATTTATCTGAACGCAAGATCAACTTGCTTAACCCGGCTTAATCATGTCCCCGCCCAGCCCACTGAGACAGTTGTCGACGGCTCTTTCACATCACTGTCTGAGGAGAACCTCATTCCAGATAAATGTTCCTTCAATTACTGAGAAAGAAAATAGTCACTGGGTGCTGAATCTCGGCTACATTGGAGGTGACTCCATATTTCCCACTTTTGCAACAATTCTTCAGTCTGGCGAGTAGTATGAGGCAAGAAGTTACCATGCAAGAGGATGACACTATCACTCAACATGCCAGGGCGCTTGCGTCGGATGGCTTCACGTAACCTTGTCTAAGTGGCACGGTAACGATCGGCAGTAATTGTATGGCCACTTTCCTGATATTCGATCAGAACAACGAACGGGATAAAATATTCCTTCCACAATAATTGCTTTTCAAATGTGATGCTTGTAACCTTTTTCTTCTTTTTTTTTGGTTCCACCTACGTATATGTGTGTTTGTATATATATATATCAAAGTTAATGCTAGAAACTTAAAGTACAGATAATTGAAAATGACGTAAGGAATTACAGATTTCTCCCATGATTGCTCTCTCTATGTAACTGGTTGTACATCCAGCTGGCAAATGAAATATTCCGAGTTCTTATCCCGGTAATGGTATAATTGATTTTTCATGTTTCGCAGTTTGTAAAAACATAATAGCCCTACACTGATGCCCTATAAAAGATGTGATGGATGACAGTCCGTCACCACTTGGAATTGGATGACTGGGTCTCGCAACATTTGTACTTTGAGCTTTGGAGAATATAAGGAATTAATGCTTTCCCTAGTGAGTGTTTTCATTGTATTAGTGGCGGTATGTATATCTGGCTATTGGGAAGTTCAGAGTTCGAATTCCAACAACAGCACAGCTGACTTTTCATATTTTCTGCTCCGAATTTAATAACTCTACAAATATATTTTATTATTGCTCAGTTATTAAGTATAGTTTTAATTTTGAAGTTAGTATGCAGACTTGAATGTGGACACATCTGAAAATTGGCAGTTTGCTACGCTGCATTTAAGTTACATGTTTTATTGAATGACAACATTTGAAAAGAAATACGGATGAGAAATAATCTAGAGAAGAAAATAGCGTAACAAAATGCAACATAATGGGATGCGAAAATGGGAAGACTAAGCTGCAAATGCTTCTAGCATTAAAATATTATTTAGCATATTAAAATGTTAGTGACATGCAACAACGTAATAATTTATACTTTATGAGGGAATTGAAAATGGAAACAGAAAGTTTGTAGAGACATTAGGTATTTTTTTGGAACAAGAGAGAGGAAAAATATGCAATGCCTTCGCCGGGGATCGAACCACGGACCTCTGAAATACCGGCTCAGTGTGCTGACCACTACACCACGAAGGCACGCTAAGAATGTGGGAGATATACCTTATATACTCCCCTTTTTAAAGGGCGACTAGGGTTTTAGGGGACCTATTCGCCAAATCCTGGGTGTGGAGAGTCATCATCCACAACCCTTTTAGTTCCGGCGCCACTGTAGAGACATTAGGTATTTTTTTGGAACAAGAGAGATGAAAAATATGCAATGCCTTCGCCGGGGATCGAACCACGGACCTCTGAAATACCGGCTCAGTGTGCTGACCACTACACCACGAAGGCACGCTAAGAATGTGGGAGATATACCTTATAAGTTGTTTAAAAATTCTCCGATGACTACAAATTCTACCTTTATAATTAAATTGTCGAAATCTAAAAGAACATTTTTAAAAAAGAAAAGAAATTTGGAAGACCATATATAACATTTTAAACATGAGCTTAGTTTTCCATTCGTATGCGAAACTAATAACATTTAATTTCGTACGTAA
>KK117978.1:0-57012 GCA_000611955.2 Stegodyphus mimosarum | reverse complement strand
ATCTTTGGCATCAAGACAGCAACGAGCTGTTTGGATGTGCACCGTGAGAAATAAATATGGTAGAAGCATAAATTTTACACTGCCGGTATATGTAGCAGATTCATTTGATATCACACGGTTGTCAGGGCGGAGTTTAAACGAAGCATTTCATATTCCAAGAGTAGTCATCGGTATTAGCGTACGTCGAGGTGAGTTATATCAGATTTTAAAGCTGAGTTATAATTTATAGTTGCGTTCGATGTCAGTGACTACAGATTGCATTTATCTGAAGTTTTAAGGGCACACTGTGTATTTTAAACTTATAATAATTTTGTTTTTTTAATATTTAGCATAAAATAAAAGTGTTATTACATTGTAGCTATAAAACCTAGCTCAATAATATATATATATAAAGAGAATCCCCGTTATTAACAAAATGTTTTCTTAAGTAAATCTTTGATTTAAAATTAATTTAGATTAATTTAACTGGAAAGTATATTAAAAACGCTATTAGAAATTTAACAATTTACTTCGAAATTTTCGAACGTGTAGTTAATAACAATTTACGCAACGATAAAACCGTATTTGCTTTAGATGATAGGAGTTATAAACCTTTCCTTTTTATTAGCTAATTTTTGTTCAAAGCTTTACAGAATTCAACGCTATAATATCAAAGTTTATAGATACAAGATGATCTTACAGTTTTTACCAAGCACAGCTATCCCAGCATAATCAGAATCTTTATCTAAATTACCATAATCTTAAAAGAAAAGGAAGTAAATAATAAAAAGGCTGATTATCAGAATATAACAATCAATATTCAAAGTGATTTTAAGCAGCCTGAACTTCTTAACTGAACGAATGCTATTTTTCCATTCGCCGATTATTTTATATGTTTTGGGAGATGTACATCTTTGTTTGCACGCAGACGAATTGCAATTTCAGTGTAGGGATTTATATCTAATTTTAATAAACAGCTAAGTTGAAGTTTGTGTTTTTTCCCATAAGTCTTCATTCACTTAATTGTCAATGCCAGAATATTTAAATTTGGTAGCGCTGAGCGTAAACCTTGAGGAGAAAAGTTTTGAGTACCGTGTTCTAGAGGGGAAAGTTAAAGAGTTTGGGCAAGTGCTACTTTTGCAGTGTGAGCTTCTGTTTCTGCATTTACTGCTGGTTAAAGTGGCATAACAGCTATTTCTTGCTGCCACTAGATGAGGTAACAGGATTATCTGAGCCCTGTGGAGTCATTCTACTTGCTTGTTAATATCTTCGAAGTTTTAGTTTAGTTCTTGTTATTTGAGTTACTTCTCAAGCGAGGCGTAGTTTGTTAGCGTCAAATCGACGCATTGCGGATTCTAAAGAGTTAAAAAGGTTCTTTTTACCCTTCTCCTGTGTGGTTCCTACGTGTACTTCAATTGTCCCATTAGAAGATAAACATAAGTAGATATTACATCAGATAAGTAGATATTACATCAGAAACGGTAAGAAAATAAAATTTGAAAATAATATATTATGAAATATTACGTTAGTATATTAAGAAAATACCTTTTATAATGAGTTTTCGTGCCAACTAAATGGCGAATAATTCCTTGCATTCTTCTTTCCCAGAAGATCCTTTCTATCCTTTTTTTGCAGCACCAAAATATTCTTAAATGTTATCATCTTTCAAGATGCATAAAATCCTCTGCACATTTCTGTTTGGTAATTTGTTATTTTAGCTGAAGTTTATACTGGTTTTTTCAGTTTCGGTAGATGGTTTTATTTTATAAAAAATTTCATGTTTGTTACGTTACAGTTTATAACTATCGTAGTTACTTATATAATTTTTAACTTGCTTTGATCAATTTGTTCTGATCATCCGAAAATGGATTGCTTCATTCATTAAGGAGATTAAAGTGGCTCGAGGAAGATATATTTTTCTCAAGTCAAATATTTTTAAAACATCTAATATTTATTTATACGTTTACATTTTTCTTAGTCTACACTATTTACAATTTTTAGTAGTGTGTAATATTTATAATTAAGCTTATTTTTGTTTGTAGGAGAATTTCATTTCAATTTTTGTTGTAATTTATTTAGTGAACTTAACCAGTTTTTGCTCATAGTAATTGATATTGAATAAAGAGATACCAAATTTTCCCGAATTTAGTTTTTGGCATCTAGAACTAATATTTAAAGCAAACATATTTAATATTGTTTTTGAAACTTATATCGTTTTATTAAATCATAATTTTATTTCTTTTTCAGATGTCGTGGCAGTACTCTTGACTGAAGATCATTCTTCTTTCTTTCTACCATTCTTTGATTTATTTGTGCATCAATAGAGAGGGTGTTTTTAGAAGTATTTCAGGGCTGTTTAGTTAATGTTTAAAACGTAAAGAGTAATTTTTAAATGTTCGATCTGATGTTTCTGGACTATAAGTCTGCGTCATGATTTCCATGACAGAATCTTTTTCCGTAAAATTCTCAGGGTCATCATTCTCCGTGGGTTTGCGTTTAAAAGGAGTTCTTTTCAAGTGACCAAACGCACAATAGCCCATAAGTGAAAGTAAGGAGACTTCGCAGGACTACGTTGAAAATTGAAAATTGATATATGCAATACCTATATCACAGCCAGAAGTCTTTGTTTTGTTCATAGAATT
Source organism: Stegodyphus mimosarum (assembly GCA_000611955.2). NCBI lineage: Eukaryota > Metazoa > Arthropoda > Arachnida > Araneae > Eresidae > Stegodyphus > Stegodyphus mimosarum. Next base: position 54,391 of record KK117978.1, on the reverse strand, counting down.
CAGTGAGACTTTTCGAAGTATGACTTGTTGTTTTGTCTTGACGAAGTTTGACGCTTTCAAAATCCTGGGGTAAAGAAATAGAATTTCTTCTTCAAGTATCGGACATAAAGCTTTCTCTTGCTAGTACGCTGAGTTGATTTTGAGAATTTTTTCCAACATTCCCCCCCCCCAATAATCATAAAGCCTTTACTAAAACTTTTTCTGCATTGACGGAACCAGATTCGTACATTTCTTCCTCTTCGATTTCAATAATAGACCATTTTTTACTGCAGTTATTTAGGTAAACTCGTGCTCCGTCAATGTCAGTACGTCTCTTGCAAAACTGTTTTCATACAGGGTTCTACAAAGTGTTCTGCGTTGAACGACATGCCTTGGAAAATGCCGGTGAACATAATGTTTTCTACCTCTTTTAAGTTATAAGTATTGTTTTATTATTTTTATATTAAATTAAAAACAATTACTTAACAATTAAAAACAATTAATTATTTAACAATTAAAAACTCCACAATTAAATTCTGCTTCGACGAATTTTCTCTTGCTACCAATGATTTAACTATAGAATCGTTAGAAACTGTATGTACCTTTTTCGGGTATTCGTATGGAGCCGTTTTCCATGTAGAAGTAATGAATGATAGTTTTTCCCTTTTCAGATAATAATACTGTTCAATTTGCACTTAAAACTTTAATACCAGGCATTTAGAAACGTTTTTAAATTATAGTGTAAGGTTTATCCTAAGTTTATTAACAGTTATTTTAAGTTACGATTCTTTCCTATTTACTCTAATTCCAGTTTACAATTTCCTTTCAGAATGTAATTTCAGAAACGCAGTGAATGCAAACAATTAAGAGTACTATTTAAGTCAATGCTTCTCTGACTTCTATAGAGAGAGTCTGATTTCCTGACTAGCGCGCGTTTGCCTTTGGCTACATTTTCTCTGAGCTACTACGCTAGTCCATACTTTAGGCCTTTACTTGGCTTCCCTGATTTAATTAATATTTAGGGGCCAACTACATAGATTTCTGATAGTTTCGGCTATACCTTTCAGATAGCTTTAGTTAAGCTTAATTTAGTTTAAATTCATAGTTATTTAAGTTCAAGCCCAAGTAGAGGCTTTGTTTATACTCCAAGTAGGAGTTGATTGTATTTATTCTAATAAATAAAGGGTAGTTAACCCTTCTTATGTCTTACGTGTTTATTTACACACTTAAGCTTAACACGTAAAACTAAATAAACACGTGAAACGTATTTCCGATAATGAGCTGTCGCCAGAAATTTTTATTCCAAAGCGTTTGCGTTTTTTTATTCTTTATTGAAATCACTCTAAAAATGTGTAAATACCCTCTGTGTATGCTTTCAATCTGAGTTCTTTCATTACTGTTTTGCGTATGAAGTAAAATCATTTTTATATCCGAAAATTAAAACGCAAAGCACCGTAACAACATCAGGAGGAAAATCATTGACGTAGTCAGTCTTTTTTATGTTATGGAGGCAGGGTATATTCTCTTGTGATACCACGAATACCACGATCATGTGGTCTTTTGGCATAGGTATCTTCTTTAACTTGAACAAATAATAGATCCGTACATTGAAACTGAAATGTATGCAACTAGATGCAAGATTTGGTTTGGTTTGTGTGATTATGGCAAAGCATGAGAGAGCTGTCTGCCTAAAAACAGTGATGCCTTTGTGGAAGGTTTTCTAAAGGACACTGGCTGGTATCCATATTACATATGTGAAAAACCACGAAACACCATGCAGCAGCCAGTTTTTTGAAGTTTGAAGCTTTTCGAAACTATTAGTGGTCAGCGACTTTACAGCTCAACTTCTGATCCTATTCTGTTGCAAAGAATCCATACCAATATAACGTACAATTCAAGGCATTAAAAGCTACTTGTTATTTACACTGAAATTAGACGCAAACGAGATATTTTAATTAGCTTCGTTTTTACTTTCCAAGCAGTTCCTAGAATTGTCGCCGGACCCTTACTGACTTGATATCACTATTCAAGAAAAATCTCACATTCTGCCTTTAAACAACTGTCCGTTTGTAAAAAAATATTGCAAGAGTATCTGTTTCATATCACTTGATACATCAAAGCAAATTCGAGTTTTAAATTTCAACGATGATGAGGCAGCTATATCTTTGGATTGAATACTAAAAATTTTTTAAAAAAGTAAGTTATGTTTTATAAACACTCACGCATGAATTATATTCAATATAAAATGTAAGTCTTTACACGCGTCTATACACACGGTTCATAGGTATATATTTTTGATTTTTATCAATAAATATAAGTTTATTGACTAAAATGCATACAAGAAACAATTTTTAGTTTGTTCAATTTTCACGTACTTAACAGGAACTGTAACAATGAGGATTCTGAGCATTCTTTACTAACGCAATATTACGTTATTTTCACTGTTGATACTATAGCATTACATTTACGTATGTTATATTTCTTTGCTAGTATTCCTTATTTATTTCCATTTTTACAAAATCAAAACATTATGGAGCAGTGAAGATAGCTATATATATAACACGGTCCTGTTTGGCCAACAGTTTTAAAAAACATTCCTTAGAACTACGAGAATTTGTAGTAGTTATTATTAAATACTTTTAAATACTATATGATTTCAACTTCAGTAATTCACATACGCAGTGGAAGGGGCATCTGCATGGGAATAACAGCGTCTTCCAAGGGGAGGCAGTTGCCATACAGCGAGCATTAAATTATATCGTAAGCAATAACATCAAGCAAGCAACCATAATTTCAGACAGCATGTCTACCCTCCAAGCAATCCAGAATCCGGCGCACAGCTCGCAAATCGTTCAAGAAATCCAACGCAACTTAAGGCAACATTCACACCTTCTTACCCATCTGGCCTGGACGAAGGCACACGCAGGCAACAGAGGCAACGAGGCCGCCGATCTCCTTGCGAAAGACGCTGCCCTTAATAAAGAAGCAGAAGATCTCTCATTACCCTGGCCACACTCCGCCCTTAAAAGAATGCTGCGCCTGCAAGCCCTTTCAAAATGGCAAACGGAATGGGACTTTGGAGAAACTGGCAGAAGGGCATACTATCATCTTTCATACGTTAATCCAATGAGACTCTACTCAAATCCTCATTTAGTCCGCTACATCTCCGGACACGGACCCTTTCCGGGGTATTTCGCCAGGCACGGAATAGCTGACACAGATCAGTGTAGCTGTGGCCACCTGGGTACTCCGGAACACTACGTAACCTCCTGCCCGCTCACCAACAGCCTACATATTCCAATCCCTACCACGAATACGCAGGCATTCTGCAAATGTATGGTTAAGCAAAAACATCTCTTCCGCCAGCTAACAAAAATAATGGAGAAGCTAGTCAGCTTAGGCACAGACCTCTGTGCAGCAGAATAATCTGTGCATCTGATCTTCAGTACTAATGTACAGCAAATGCAGCCACAGTCCTCTGCATGCCTATAGACATAATGATGTATAGTGTATACCAGCAAAGTATATATTTAATGAGTAGGATTAAATTTCTAATGCAATTATGACAGTGAAATGTAAATGTACACGTTAGTGAAGTGAAATGTAAATGTATGCCTTGTTTAGGTTAATTTTTCAATATGTATAGTGTATATCCTTAGTTAATGTAACTCTATGCAAGTTTATGTATGTATTTAGGTAATCCTATGTATGTATGTCGTATCATATATGTTTGTTTACTAACAGATATGCTCTCCTATGTAACCTGAAGCCATAGCACTGTAAGCCTATGTAAAGCAACACCTCTTTTTTTTAACACACTCTGCCATTAACCCATGTATAGCCATGTATCTATTGAATTTAAACTCAGTAAATGCTGGCCCCGGGCGGCCGGGTGGGAGTGCATTCCCGGGGCCATTTTTTTTGGTCTGTTCGACTGCCCACCGGACGGTCCGGGAGCTGGGTCTGGGAGTCAAGTGCGAGACCACGTGTGGCCATACCATCAGGCCTGCTCTAGATAATGGTGGATGTGGTGCTGTACTGATTAACCGTTATGGTAAAGGGACAGTGCCTACGTCCACCGTCACTTATCACTTATCACTTATCACTTCAGTAATTCATCAAAATTCTTCTGCCTGGGTATATTAACATCCTTAACTACCATTAAAGAATACCAACACATTAATAACAGAGAACTCTTGTTCAGAATCTAAAAGTTTAAACATGTTCATGTATCAGATTATATTCATATGTGTTTCGAATGACAAGAAAGCTGAGATACCAAAATGCGGGAAAATATTCTGCAATTACAGCATATTCACGTGGTTTCAGATTTACAGATTTAAGTTGTCTCAACCATTAGTATCGACATAGTTTGAGATCAGTTTTTAAATGATATTTAAGACACATTCATTGCAGATCATCACTGGCAACGTTTAGCTAAATGAAAAAGTGGTGATCTTTCGTGCACTTTTGTTTATGCATCTATAGAACACGAAAAGAAAATGATTGTCCCTGAAATTAAAAAATGCGAAAGGCTTATAACGTAAGTTATTGTATAACAAGCAGTAATAACTTCCATACACATATCTATTTAAAAATAGTGACGTTCGCTCTTAGTACATAGAAGCGGATTTTCTGTTTTCAGAATTTAATGCATTACTGACTTTGTTAAGAATCAGACCTCCTGCTATGTGCTTTTGAGCCATAGTGACTAGTATATTCGATAGCAATCTGAAGATTATGGCGATGGCAGAGATGATGTTTCGAGGTTTCTGGCCTCCAAAACTCTTTTAAATTCACAATAACGTCCAAAATAAATGTTTGGTAGATGACAATTCATCACCAACTTGATTTGTTCGACAGTGTATCAATCTACCCTGCTTCACACACAAATTGTCCCTTAAGTGAAATCTGAAGAATTAGACATTCCTCCCATATACTTTCGGAAAATAGTGGTTAATGCATCCAGTTGGCAAATGGAAGATTCGCGTTCCAATCCTGGTGAGACACAGTTTTTCTTTCAATGTATATTACTCTAGACAACATGATGACTCTAAAAATTTATTATTAATAATAAATATTGTAGTATTAATATCAGAATATATCAATTGATTACAAGGAAGGATTTTTCAGCTTAGCAAGATTACTTCATCACGACTAATTCTATTGTTAGAAGACCGTGAACTGCTAGATCAAACGTTGCTTGAACTCTTCAGGAAAATAGAGAAAACTAAATTTAATCTTTTTGATAAATAATTCCAGAAATCGTCAAAAGTTGGCTATAATTTTTATTATGGAAGTATTTGGCTTTTCAAAAGGAATTATTTTCATTGTAACGAAAATGTAAAGGTAAATTATAAATTCTTTTATAATTTACTCCGTATGTTGAGTTTTCATCATTTATGCAAAACAGGAGAAGATTTGTGTAAAATAAAATATCCCTACATTTCGTTTGACGCTGTCAGTCAGCCAGCAGTTCGTGCGCAGGATGTCTTATTAAAAATGTACGACTATGAGAAAAATGGAAGTAAATCTTATTATTAGTTTAAGATTTAGAAGTAATGAAGCTTCAGAAAACAAATAATGCTCAATGTGAATAGAAGGAGGAGCTGGAATACCCAATGTATTGCATAAATGTGCTTCGTAATGAGATATTTGACAATGTTAACATGATTAATTAGAGAACATTTTCGCAAGCATGATATTGCATGATAATACTTGTTAATAATTAAAGTTCCGCATTTAGATTGCTGAGAAAATGCACATAGTATTTAAAACGTCTATGCAAATTTACAGCTGAAACTACATTTATGATAAGCAAGAATATAATTAGGAAATTAGATGTAGTAAGTATTAATTGGTTATCTACTTTAAAATCAGAATGAGAAAGGCAATTGTTCGATAAGGTATTTTCTCCCTTTTTTCCGCGTTCCTTCGGGGTGTAATTGGAAGTATATATGCAACGCGCATTCGAGAGGTCCAGGGTTCGGGTCCTGGCGAGAGCAATGCATATTTTTCACGTTTCCTGCTTCAAAAAAAATAACCTAAAGACTCTACAGTTCTAAGAAAGAAAGTGAAATAATTCATAATCCCACAACTATTAATAATCAAGTTTTATTCGCATCAGCATTAATATTCAAACATTTCACGAAAGGCGTTTAGATGATACAAGACAGTAATTCACGTCAGTGTGACATGCTGTTTACTAAAATACCATTTCACAAACTTAATTACTGTACATAATTATGGAGGAGTAATTAATATTCATATTTCTAATGTTGCCTCAGTCATCCTAAATTACTTTTGAAAATCAATTACAGCGATAAATCTATTATGCTAGATGTTAATGAGCTTTTACTAGAATTGATATAACTATTTTAGATAGGAGAAATATTGAGTCTATCGTAAACTTGATGCTAATCTAGATAATGTTTTCAAGGCTCACCTCATAAAGATGTATACTGAAAAGTAAATAGCATTTTTTAACCTCTTCGAAGAAGAAGTTGAAAATATTATTAGCACAGATATTATGGCAGCAGAAATATTATTAGGAACAAGCGGGAGAAGGCATTAAGTAAGCTGGATCCATTTGCGAGAATAGTTAGAAAAATACAAAAGAAAATGTTTTGCATTATAGTCTAAGTTCGTTTAATGTAAACCTGTAAATAATGAATAATTAAAACGCATTTTTCTCCGTTTAAAAAGGTTACCTTTTCTGCAAAAATAATTATTGTTCGTTAACTCAGTATTAGCATAATCAAAGAGTTGTACAGATCAGATTTGTCTAATAGATGGTGCCTGGGCCAACGTCCACCCCGCTAAAAACAGTTTCCTCATTAAAAATAAAGTATAACTTTCATAAATACAAATGACTCAGAAATAAAAATAAAATCTTGGAAATGAGTATAGGCGAACTTTTCCATCCTAAAACGTATTTCGAAAGCTGTTGATACAAAATCAAACAAATACTCCAGAAAAGAACCTCATACTATTATCTTAGCGCATGAACACGAGTCTGCTTTCCTTAGAAAGTCATTCACAAAGGCATCTTTCCTTTTAAGCAGACAGCTCTCAAGTACTTTGCGGTAGCCAGCAAATTAACTAACAACTGAAATGGACTGATTGAAAAGTAATAGATTAGAAACTGATTAAATTAATGATAAATTTTCAGATTTCAAAGTAGATGTAGGCAAAATGAAGTTGCTTCATATCCGTTCTTATGAGATCAAAGGCCATGCTACTGTTGCACTTAATACACTGCACTGCGAATGAGAAATAAACATAGTGAACAACTGGTCTTTACCTAATGGGGTACAGGCATAGTCCCTTTATATTACTGATTCATAAAATACAATAGGATCTCCGGGCTAATTGTTTCGCAGATTTTACATATAATTGCCTACTATTTTTGGTAAGTCCTTCAGTGTTGATTTTTGTATTTAATGCGTTTTCTTTGGAAATAACATAGAAAATTTCGCATCGCAGTATTACATGGCGAAGCTGCAATGTTGCGTGGCTAATAGTCATACATTGAAAGAAAGTTTAATGTTTACATTTGGAAGCATTTCATGATCCTGATTGTCCTTTGATGTAACAAACTGTAATGCCTTTTCATAATGGAGAGTCATTGTCATCGCTTTTGTCCTTGTGCAATGTCGTCGGTTATATACCGTCTTTTTCTGAAAATAAGACACTGTCTTACTTTCTTTTTTGGTCCAAAATACGCATTAGGGCTTATTTTCGGGGCATGGCAAAAATAAAAGTATATTTCTATTTTTTTTATTTAATATTTATTTTACACAGAATACAGAAATTTAAATTTATTCAATTACAATCATGTCATCTTCTTCTGGAACATCGTCATAAATAAAATTCTGAATTATATTCTGATTTTCTTCCAAATCCATTTCCTGTTGAATCATTGGTCCGAATCTCTCATGTCTTGCGATATAGCTATCGTTAAATGAATACTTCTTGTCTAAGTAGCCTGTTCGTAGTGCATTGGAAACATCACTATCAGTTATTTTGTCCCATGAATTTTTTACCCAATTCACAACTTCTTGTAAGCCTGGTTTTACAAAATTACCTCGATGATTTCTCACCATTCTGTTTTCAATATATTCATTGATTTCCATCCGCAAATGATCCTTGAATGGCTTGTTTATTGCAATGTCAAGTGTCTGGAGGTAACCAGTCATTCCTGCCGGAATCATTATTTGATCAATCTTCCTCTCAGCAAGAAAGTTTTTCATGTCTTTAGCGCGGTGAGTACTGGCTGAATCCCAAACTAGTAAACCTCTATTCTGACCCCTCAACAGTGGTGGCAGCATAAAATCAACCCACTTTCTTATAACTGCTTGGGTGCACCAGGCTTTTTCACTTTCAATGACATAAATTCCTGAAACACGTTGAATCTGGTCTTTTTTACCTTTATTGATTAAAAATGGCGATACTTTCTTGCCATCTAGACGCATCGCCAAAATACAGGTAACACGTGCACTATCGTAACCGGTAGAAGGAACGCAAATTGACGAAATTTTGTGGTGAACTGTCGTTTGAGCTCCTTGGCCTAGGAATACCCCGGTCTCATCCATAGCAATCATGTTGGAGAGTTGGTATTTCGAAAAATCGATGCCATCAACAAAAAGCTTAAACGCAAGTGCACGCTTAACAACTTCATTGTCTTCCAGGTTAAACAATGTTGTTGATCTCCTTAGAGACAGTTCATATCGTTTAAGGAAGTTGTCCAACCAGTGTGACGATGCTTTAAATTCTTCTGTGGATATATCAAATTCAATTGCTCTTTCAAGGGCAAATTTTTTAATATCAGTCCTGCGCACAACCAAAGCCATTGCTCTCCTACCTGCAATCCATTCCCAGATGCAATCTTCTAACTCAGAAAATAACGGCTGCCGACCTGATTCAACTCTGCGTTTTTTCTCATTTCCTTGGTCCACCAGTTGACACAGGTAATCGTAGTCTGCACGCCATTTACGAGCCATACGGAGATCCAGCATCTTCTCTTTACAGAATGCTACAAGATTTACACCCCTGGAGTCTTCTACGATTCCCTTTTTGTACTCGACGGAATAGATCTTTCGTTTTGTACTTTTGTTTAACTGGGGTTAAAAATTATTCACTTTATTTTTAAATAAAATTACGTATGAGGAAATAATCAGACTTACAAGACTGAAATGAATGAACGTTGTATACCTGCACTGTTGCTCAATGTACACTGCTGCCTTATGTTGTATTTTTAAGATAAATTCTAAGAATTCATTTGAAAACTGCGGTGTAAACAATTAATTTCTCGGAATATTTTGCTTCAAACATTTCTCTAAAATACGAGTATTAGGAAAGCTAAATATATTATTACTTATACTTAATAAATCAACAGCCTTTTTAACGAATTCTTTTTGTCACATTATTTTAACTAGGGCTTATTTTTGGGGAATGTCTTATTTTACAAAAAGTTCCGAAAATCACGATAGGGCTTATTTTCGGAGGATGTCTTATTTTCAGAAAAAGACGGTACATTTCGTGTAGTCTGATGTTCCGGTTTATTTTAGATTAATCTTTGTTATTTGTCGTTTTTCATACATTTCACAAACTTTTAATATTTTTCTTAAAAAACTTTGCTTCTACTTTAGTTTACATGACTATTAGAAGATAATAAAAAATCTTTATGTGACTAGATATGTGAAGTTACCTACATTCACTTTTTTTAAATAGTTTTTTTATTTTTATATGCCATTATGTATGCTTTTCCTATATCCCAAATAAATATCTAACACGAACATCAGTAAAATCATATAACGTAAAACATGACAATTTTAAGTAAGAGTTGCTCAAAAATTCGAAATTACTTTCTTTTTAAATTAGAAATGGTTTATTTATATCCTTTAAACAAAAAATTGAGCTTTTAGAATAGTATCAGTCTGTTTTGCTTCATGCACTCCTTTCATCAGTGCTAGAAGAGCATTCCTCCAATTCTCTCCAAAACTCAAAAAATGCATATATATGTTACTGTGAAAGACCGAAATTGGAAAATGTCGACTTTCACCGGAGAATGTCAACATTCACCAAATACGTCGGTGAAAGATCGAATATAACATTGCATTCTTGTACATTTGGACACTCACCGGTGTATGTCGACAATCACAGATATGCTCTGGTGTAGGTCGAAAAGAGAGGCGACTGGCTGTTTCCCATAAATGCAGTTGTAAAAGCAAGGGCCTCTTGTGCAATTCAAAGTCTCATAATAGTTTAAGTTGTTGTAATGAATCAGATTTGAATCACATAATTTAGTAAGTTTTTTATTACTATTATTTTATTTTCTCGTTTACTACGTACTGTATAATTAAGTAAGTTTTTTAACTTCTATTATTTTCATTTCTCATTTTTGAATGTATTGTGTGTTTTAAGTACTTGTGTGTTTTTTCGCGACTGAATGACGGAGAAGAAAATATAATATTCTCATATATTCAACATTCACCATTAGTACATGGTGAATGTCGACATTCACCGGTGTAAGTCAGAAATAAGAGTATTTGGAAAATATTTCGGACATACACCAAGCGACTATGTGAATGTTGACATTCACCGGTGAAAGTCGACATTCTCCAGATTTCGGTGTTTCACCGTAACATATACACTCATTTAAATTATTTTTAACAAGTTTTATAAATTAATGAACAAAATGTATAGAAAACGTTGATAAATATCAAAACTTGAATAAAAGCAATTTTTCATATTCATAAAATAAAACTAAATGCTTAGCAGGTAACTAAACGTTTGACCACGTTCTCCTCCCCGCGAAACTATAAAATTTCCCTCTAGGGTGATTTTCATTCTGGTTGAGAATATGATTGTTTTGGAATTCTTCTTACTCACCACTATCATCTAAACCATCACTAAAAAGTGCGGAGCCGGTTAAATCCAAGTCCACTTATCCAATTTCTAGTGACCTCTGAATTTTCTCTATGTTTGAACAGTTTTGACTGAAACTTTGTGCAATTTTTAATGGTATTTTTAAAGTCTCTAGTGAATTTTTAGCAATATACAGAGCATCTAAAATAAAATTTTCTAATATAAAACAATATTTTAAGATTTGTTGAATGAATTATTCCATTAATTACTTAAAGTTCCGAGATATGTTTAGATTATTCCCAAGTTTATGCTATCACATAATTGGAATGTAATTCAAGTTTCGGCAGCGAAATTATATAAAATTGTTATAGCTGGTGTTAATTTGCTCACATATGCAAATATTGTAACTACGTGCTGGATTGCTCAAATCAGTTAAAATTTTAAGAACTATGTTATATTAAATTGTATAATTTAATTAAGGCAAAGTACGCAAAAACTATCTGTTTAAGCTCCATCATAATTTTAATCGATATTACTCTGCAGGGTGGCATACTGCACTTGAGTCTATAGTTATTAGAATTTTAATTTCATTGTTATAATGCTTTGGTTTTCTTATTTTTAAATTTGCTGTTTTTATCTGTATAGTTGCCCCTAATAAATGAGTAAATGAAATAGATTAATCAATTGGTTTAAATTCTAGTGAATGTACTGACTGTTTGGACATTTTCTTGGACCTCCTCATGCGTAATATGAATATCAGGTAATTTTCTTTAGGAATTCTTTCATTAAAAGGTCTATGTCTTAAACGTATTACCGAAGTGTCCGTTATGCTACAATTAAACAATCCAATCCAAAAGTGTCAAGTAACTTCCAAAATAAAAATAAAAGATACAAATGATTGATTTAAGTGTTTGGTACTTAATACTTACTACGCATTGTTGAAACAAGGAATGATATTCCGTTTCCAGAAGATATACTATACATTCGATAAAATTAAAGATATTTTCCTTCACTGCGTTTTGATTACATGATGTCATGTCCCAAGTGATTTTAAGATTAATCAGATCCAAATTTGTTACCATTGGAAATTGTCATGCAGAAAGTACAAAAAATGAAAAATGGGTAAAATAAAAAATGTCTTTGTACAAGTTTGTTTTATACGGAGGAAGTAAATTTATATTAGCCTAAGTGCATTGTTACATTTCAAATATGGAATGACATTTATTCTATAAAATCAATGTTTTGAAATTTTTCGTTTTAATGTGCTATATAACAGAAAACAATGGCCCAGCTTTCAGGAAAGCTCGAAATGAGATGATATTTAACAAACACGTATCAAGTAGGTTATGAATAGATGGCTGTTAGCGTTAAAGTTTTACAATAGTTCAGTAATTAAACTTAGAGGGTAATTGAGGGTAATAAAATACCTCGTTCAGCTAAAAACTGGTTGCTATATTAGGCTTTACAGCCTGATACAAATTGTAAACATATTCAGATTGTTGTTTGTGCTTACCTTTCCAATCCAAATCAATTCAGGTGCATGAATTCATCAGGCAAAGAGGAATTAACTCTTCCAAAGCCAAGGCATTGACACCATATACCTATTACAAAGAGTTCTGTCTAGTTCCATCCCAGTTTTGGTCATTATTCCTTCAAGAATCGGAGACTAAAGATATGATGTAACCGTCTTCTTCTGCTATCAAGAATTCGAGGAAATTTTTGACTAGATGAATAATTTGCCCTATACCAAAATATTTTGACTTCCTGACGACTATAACGAACACAGATGCACTTGAATTCTCTTCTGTGGGATTGCTAAGTTCTAGAGCAGTATTTTCAATCACTGTTTTCAGAAGGCATCAGAAAACTAGGCACTCATTCGATGATCATCAATGCCTATAATGCCTCTCAAATTCTCAAGTGCGAAAATATCCGGAGATCATGGTAACCAAGATTGTACCTCACCTTGCAAGGATTACCATCTGACGTGCGTCGGTGCAGTATCGTGCAAAAAAACTGATACAAGACGGCCTGCAGTACCTCATCCATATATCGGTATTTGTCACTGTTTCTAGTATCTACACCAAAGGGGATCAGCTGTTGCTGGCATCTCAGATCTTAACCCACACTAATATATTTTGCAAGGCTCAGAAATGGCACTGGGATTAATAAGGTATCCAAATTCTCTACAGCTAAGGTCCTCAACCAGAGAAGCATTTCTTCTTGGGGGAATAGCATACTTTCAGGAACGGAATGTGGTCAGCCTTTTATTTACCTATTAAGGGGGCTCATACACTTTAAAACCCTTGAAATCTCTGAATATGAGACTGTTGTAAGAATTGGGATAACCTATTTATTTTTAATGCAATTACTTTCAGTTTTTTACAGCTGACTACATAGTACAGCTGTTTTGTGAATTAGTAAGCAGATAGTTTGTGTTGCCACAAATATTTTTATAATTTAATCTTCTTTGTGAGATAATTTTTTATGTGTTCACGTAAGACGGCCACCTTGCGCGCACAATTTAAAACATTCTGTTATATATTTTAACTTCATGATTAATATATAGCTTGTATAGCATCTAGAAACTACTGTAAACCAAAAATCCTAAGAATTTCATGTTAACTTCTCATTTTATTTAAAACTCAGTTTATAAAATGTATTTTAATAAAAAACATTTTAATATTTCCATGCATAAAATTTTTCACTATCAAAATATTCATTATATTTTTGGTTCAGTTAGATGATGATACTCATATCAAGAAGTCTTTCAAATTTCAAGTGTGTACTATTAACCGTTTTTAAAATATCGTGCGCGCAATAGTGAAATTTCATGTTTTGAGATAATCAAGTTTTAATGTAAATGTTTTTTTAAAAATATATTTTTTGTTATGAAATGTATAAAATGCTTATTTTATGAGTGATATTGTAATATTACACAATTTCCAATAGTTGGTATAAGCATAATTAATGTTAAATAAGCTACATCCATCAAAGTATAACATATCGACTAAAAATCATTTGAAACTTCTACACAATCAATGATACAACTAAACTTTTTCTTACAAATTAGAACTTACTTATAGGCAAAAGTTTCAGCTAAAGTTCTCTTTAATGTATTATTGTATAGCAAACATGTTAAACATTTAATAGTTCTTCCACAGGGTAAGTTTAGCATACTTTGAATGCTATATATACAACTGCGAAAAACCGTATTTTAAGAAAATTGAGTTTTAACGCAAATACTTCAATATACAATTTCCTAATAATAAAGTTCATGGTATACTTATTTTCAATATGATATATTAAAAAGTATAAATCCTAATAAATTGCATAAGCTTTGTTATTATGAAACACATTAAATTTACCGTACTATATACAATACCATGACAAAACGATATCCGTATATTAAAATACATGTAGCATATTTGCACAAATAATTTATTTTTATTCAACCACTTCATTTGAATACTTTAAATCATTTAAGCATATGATAGGTATTATGATATACCAGCACCACATGTCTTTGGATAAAATTTCAAAATTAAAGAACTAAACGATTCGTTATTATTTTGCGTTTTGCCGCGAAACAACATCTCAATAACGAAGGTTGTGACAAATCTATAAAAATTGGTTTGCCTCCATTACAGCAATAGGCACAGAATTTATATGCTTATAATCAGTTTTGTTTTGTTTAGCTTTATTGTATTTGCACCATGTGGTTTCATCTATAGGACAAAAGTCATGAATTGTTTATAGCAGCTGTTTATAGCAGCTGAAACCCAAACAACAAACATTGACAGCTCATTGTTGAAGCCAGCCCCTTAAATCAACAAAATGGAGCCTGACTGATTTTTTATATTTGGTCATAGGAAAAAAACTACTGCAGTTATATCGATGAGAGTGGTGTCAAAATAAGCAGAAAAAATGAGCTTTAAAATAAGGCAAAATTTGAAAAATCACTTTTTTTGAGATTTTAAGGTGTATGAGACCCCTTAAGTATTTAGTTTATGAATATAAAAAAACTAATTTTATTCATTTTATTTATCAACATTTTCTACACATTTTAGTTGTTTAATTTTCAAAAACGTTTAATTTAAAAAACATAATCTAAAATAAAGATATATGCATTTTTCGAACGTATGAAATGAGGTAGAGTAATGATATTCTAGCAGTAATAAAGAGCGTGCATAGGACAAGAAAGGGTGAGAATTACTGCTCTACGGCTCTTACGTTGTAGAGACATCAGGTTATTTCGAAGAAGTAATACTGAAAAATGAGCAATGCCCTCGCCGGTACTGGAACCACGGACTTCTCAAATACGCGTAGAGCGTACTGACCACTACACCACAAAGGCATGCGAAGAAGGGGGAAGAAATACCTTATAAAGTAAGCAATTATTAAACAGAAATGAGATTCTTTGCTCAGTAGAACACTGTAAATTTTATAATGTCAGTTAAACTTAGAGCTATGTCATTGCAGTCTTTTGCGTTATTAAAAAGGTAGCACAGCTAATTTTCTCAAAGGGAGGCAATACTTAATAGGTGCATCAGCTATTTTTTAATCGGTCATAGTAGGTATGCTATCTAAATGAATCATGGAAATCTTCTTTCGGACGTCGTTTTAATCCTTCATATGCTATGGACGCAAAATTCTACATAGAAGGATGGCCTTTACAATTTGCTACACACGAAATATTCTGGAAGCTCCTGACAGATCCGATTTCGGACTGGATGTACATTGAAAGAAGCGGAGTCAAGGTACAAATTGAGAGCGTCATTTTGAAATTGTAATCAAGAATATTACTTATATGGCATGTTGGGGAATATTAGGGTTTAAGCTTAACGCTTAAAGGGTTTTAATACTGGTAGCTGCAGATAGAGTGGTTGCTACTGCGGGCTACTAAGTTCAGCTCTCTGCACGATTTCATAAGCCTCTGCGTGCCTCAGTCTCTTTAAAATGACTTAGATTACCTTCTCCGGATAATGTTTTCTAAATCTAATGCTTAATTGTGACGTTACATTGCATTTCATTTGCAATAATGACGAAGAAACCTTTCAGTTGCAATACCCTTATAATATGAGCAATTGTAAAATGCTCAGTTTAATCAAAAACGTTTTTACCACTTTACTCTGACTGAAAAAACTTAGAAAGCATTTTTTGAGCCTTAGATATATCAGAAAGTTAGTTTAGGAGATTGTTTTTCGTTTCTTTTACATAATTCTCTTTTAGCTCTAGATGTTCTTACTCCGATAATTCGGAAGCCCACCAACAGGTGAGTGGTTAAGACTGTTGAATACTGGTAGATTGCTCTGGCTTGAGTTCAAACCCAGGCGAACGGCCTGGCTACGTGGTTGTTCTTTTGTGGTTTTCAACGTGTGTAACGTGAATAAGAATCATTTATCAGAAAGCCTCCATGAAAGCACTTCTCTTCTTAGGCAGATAGTCCTTGTGACTTTACCATATTCAGATAGATAACCTAGGATTTTCTCTGCTTCATAGCATACACGTGTGTTTTGATTTCTTAAATCATTTAATCCGTTTATAAAATCGTTAGACTTTTGTGAACAGGTATCTTAAAAAATCAATCGTACCTTTAACAGAAATCGATTTCAGGACCATTTAGTTACTAGCTGGGTATGTTGTCGTCTGTTCTCATGAGAAGTGCCCATTAATTCCTCACATTCCTTCCATTATTTAAAGGATACAAAAAAAGAAACAATAGGGCAAAAAATTATGATCAATTATCATATATTGATTTACTAACTGCAGTTAAATACTACTGTAAAAGCATTATTTTCTGTGAGCATAAATCTGAAAAGGAAAAATGTCCCAACTTAGATAATAGCTCTAGAATGCTTGCAGAATGTGATAACAACTATATAAGCATAAGGTTACGTGAGGAGAATGTCTTTATTCTTTACATTTTTCCTTAATGCAATGTATGCAATTTACAGACTTCTCCTTCCTTCCGAAACGTTTTCGATAATATTAGTAATTATCTTTTCTAACTTGTGAATGTGTTACATTTATAACCTATGCTTCATTGCTATAATTTATGCATATCTAATGAAAATAAATACTTTACATAAAGATAACATACCATATTTCGTAGCTACAGGCTTGATTAAGGCTTTGAATCTGCAGTTGAAGCACCGTGTGACGTCAATAAATAGAAAGTTGCCTTCTAAAACTAAAAATTTCTTCTGATTTTCGTCGGTTGGAGATAAAATGTAAGCCACAGAAGACTCGGAAACATTATGAATGACCATCGATGCATCGTCTGGAATTATCACATCCTCCAGCTGGAAAAATATGAAAAAATTCATCACATTCTAAGATAATGAAGTTATAAATTACAGTTCTAAAAATATTTAAATGCATACTACTCTGATATGAAGTGACACAAATTTAAAGTTATATATTTGTACTAGCGTGAAGGCATTTTTATCACCAATAAAAATGTAATGAAAACGGATTTTATGCATTTTAAGCACAAACATGGAAGTAATCAGAGATAACTTGCCAATAATTGAAAGTAAAAACTAAAAAAAAATTAAAAAAAAACTGAAAGTTTTCAGATTTTATATTAGACCCAAAGGGACGTTTTTTAACGTTTTGGGTGTTACCTTTATTTATTAAATATCATGTTCTTTGCACTTAAACCATAAAATTCAATCCCACATCAATATGGCAAAATATTTAAAAGAGTATATCTTTAGAATTTCCGATACACAGTCTAGACGAGACACAGTTCCGATATACTGCCCAATACACGCTAGAGATAAAAATGTTTTTTTCCTACAGTTATGTCATTGCTCGCTTTGAAAGTGTCGAGTTTCTTAATCAAAAACTCATAAATGCTTTACAAAATATGAAATAGATAATAAAACAAATTCCAAACTCCGAATTTGGGCTTCCATATGCCCATATTCGGGTGGAAACGTTCAATATTCAAAATTTAATGGCTCTAAATACCGTTGCTTTATCACAATGCGAGAAACATACATACATTTATGCACATTCTTCATTATTTGATTTCTCTAAATTTAATACAGGGCGATAATATATGGTAGCAACAATTTCAAAACTGATTCGCCCTTTATAGTGAATTGATGCAAAATGCTAAAATGAAATAATGAATAGCCCTTGTGTGTTAAAGTTTTTTTGATCTGAAAAAACACTCTAATCCCTCCTAGAGTATATAGAGAAAAAACGTCGGTCACTTTTTTTCTCTATGTACTCTATTCATCTTTACTTTTCTCTATATGGAAGAGCGATTAATTAATACACGAAGAGATCTAAAAACATGCGAAAGTTAACACTTAAGAAGCTTGATATGGTTTACATAAAGTGAATTCTTTTTTTGAGGACTACTGGTTGATAGAAAGTATTTTAAAAATTAAATGCAATGACTTGAATTACAAGTTAGGAGCCAACTTCAGTAATCAAATCAAACTAAGGTAAATGGTAAATAAGATAGTAGAGTAATAAGTTTGTATTACTATCATTCCATTCTAATCTAATTATGCGTTGAACATTAGCGTATTCCGATGTTAATTTAGTGCTGCTGTAGGCAATCTGCAGTTCATTCGTCTTACAGTTATATTGATTTTTAAAGAGTTAATTAATTTATATTAAGAGTTCGCACTCGCAAGAAAATATGTAATAAGTTAGAAGAATTAAACGTCACGGAATATAAACTATAATGAACCTTCGAAAATAAAATAAAATACTTGCAGCTTATCAATGAAGTAAACTGTTCAACTTACTTTGCAAATTATCTGTGATTTGATAAATTTGAATTGTAAAACTCATTACTCCTAAATAAAAAAATATATATAAGCCTATCGTTAAATGAAATAAAAAAGAAATCTTTTCATCATCAAATAAAAGTTGCCTCTATGCGAATGTAAACATTTCTGCTCTCTTAGAAAGAAACATGTAAATAATTAGACTGTTCGGAACATAAATGAAAATTGTCAATTATTACACATATGACAAAATCTCTTGCAAGTTAGTCTCGACATATTATTTTTACAACTTTGTTACAACTCAAAAAGAAAGGAAAATCTTAAACTCTTTTATATCAAATTTGTAATTTGGAACTCAAAACTAAAATTTATATGTTTGAGGTAGTTTCAGCGCTTATTTCAAATATACAGTTAGTCTAAAAAGTAATCCTGTCACCAAAATGAAACTATTTAAAACAGAGTACTTTTGACTGACTGGCTCTCCAAATCGTAATTCCGAGGTTGTTTCGGTAAATATGAGCTAAGCAATTTCGGAATGATGGATTAAACGAAGCTCTTTCACTGATGAAATGCACTGAAGGCTTATAATTATTGCAAGGTGATGCAAAAGAACTCGTTGTTGTGGGAGAATACAATGTTTCTCTTAGCATCGTAAGCTGACTATAAAATCGCTACTATTATATTTAAACTGTTTCAAAAATACTTCTAGCTAAGCTTTGTAGGATTATTTCAAAGTTTCAGGAATATTTTACATGTAATACAAATGCAAACCATATTCTTTTATAATTTTCACTCATTTAGCGCCCGAAGGCGGTGAACCGTGGTAGTTTTACCCGGGTTCGAATGCCGGTTGGTTGCATGGAAATTTTTGAGGTTTTCCACGTGTGTAAGTTGATTACGCGTTAGTTGTCTTTAAAAGGTCTTCTACGATAGCACCCTTTCCTCTTAGTCAGACAGCCTTGTGTACTTCGCCATAATCAAAATAGATAATAATATAAAAATAATTAGATAATTTAATAAATAAAATAAGGGAGAACTGAATTTGACTAACTATGTCACAGAGGTGTGGGGTGGGACTGCAACAGCCTGTTTCTACGCAGTGAGGGAAAATTCGCCAGAATGTTTGCAAAATGACTTGCTATTGGCATCCCTTTGTTACGATCGTATTATTATTGTGAGGTTGAGGTCCTCTTTACCTCCCTCTTTTTTAGCATCGTCTCTCCCGCCCTCGAACAATCCCTTAACTGGTACGCTTCTCGACCAAGGGAATACGAGAGCGTAGGTCGACGGAGTTTTACGTTAAAGTGTTGTGTCGCGAATTTTAAGTGTGCATATGTAGTTTAAGTAATCAAGTACATAAGTATTTTTATTTTTATTTGTGCTTGATTTTTAAATTTGAAATTCTGAAGAGCGTAATGTAATATGTATATATATATATTTGTAAAGAATGTATTTAAAATCTTTAGGCAATTATTTTTCTTCAACGGTCCAATTTTCGAACTAAGAAAGGGAGCGTCTTTTAACGGAAATAACATCTGTGGAAATAGCTTTTAAGATTACAGTTGGAACTGTGGGCGGTATAGTGTTTTTCCCATGCCTTTTGTTACTAAGCAGTAAAGGAAGTCATAAATTGGCCTTCTCATTTTCATTTGCACTCTTGCTTTGTGAATGTTGCAATGCTTATATAAATCAGTTCCTTCGAAAGAAAGGCGCGATTGTAAATTTGATCTTGAAATGGCAGTTTTTGTTGTTCTCCTTAGATTTTTTCGCTTGTTAGCGAGGAGGTCGAATTTTTAGTCTCAAGCTTTCTCACGTGTTAGGATGACTCATCTCCAGCTGGTCAGCCGTCAAGTATGGAAAATGACTCTATTTTGATTCGTTTAAGGGGGCTGATATTGTTCAGTTAAATTATAGTGAAAGTCTCGGGTTGCCAAGAATTAATTTAAGTGTTAAGTTTTGACCAGTAATATTTTATAGGAGGAGAAACCGAGCTTTCCTCGGTTCTGCACGAGTTTAGAAGTTAGCTTTTGAGTATGGTACAACTAGAGAGAAGAGAATAGTTCTGAGAGGGCTCTTGCTCTGCGGCCGAGCTTCACCCTTGCGGGTGGCTCGCGCCTGCGATACTGCGGCGGCCTGCGCCGGGATTTATGAGAGACAGATTTAAGTTTTGAAGATGTGATGAATTGAGAATTTTCCTGAAATTTGTGCGAGATGTAGAACGATCTCTTCCGAGCTCGAAAATGGACATTTCTTGAAGTGGGTTTCCTGCAAAATGAATGTTTTCTGCCGTCTCGTTGTTAAAAATTGTGTAAATTCAACCTTGTGCCGTCGCTCGTACAGTTTCTGTTGTCTTTGACAGCTGAAGCACCTGTGTGTCACCTAGTTTATTCCCTTGGTTTCTCCTTTCATCTACTTCCATATTTCAAAATTTTTGACTTTCGGGCGTCTTCATTTATGGTTCTACAAAATGTCATTTTTTTAACTTTATTTTGGAGCGGATTGCTGAAGGATGAATTCATGAGGTCTATAAAGGATTCTCCTGCCGATGTCGCCTATAGCTTCTTATGATGTTGTATACCGGTAGTTCAACTGTGAGTTATCTTATATTTTCATTGTTACCTTTACAGTATTTGTCATGTGAGAGTAATTTTAATAAATATTGCGTAACTGGTAGAAAGAGAATTTCATTTGATTATAAAGAAAATTGTTTGAGTCTTTAGGTCAATTTAAAATTATTGTCTATAAAATATGAAATTTACGTTACTTGTAATTTCTATATTAGTTTATATGAGATCCTGTTTAAATAATTAATTTAATGTTCTAGCGTAATCTAATCAATCTTTTATTATGTTAAATTGGAAATCTGATCTTGATAAATGAGTCTTGAGGGAAATTTAATGTGGAATATTAATTGCTATTGTATGTAAGGGTAGTCTGGCAAGCTATCTTATTAAGTTATCCAAGATATTAATGAGCTTGATTTTATATTATTACTTGTAT
This sequence comes from Stegodyphus mimosarum, assembly GCA_000611955.2. Lineage (NCBI taxonomy): Eukaryota > Metazoa > Arthropoda > Arachnida > Araneae > Eresidae > Stegodyphus > Stegodyphus mimosarum. The sequence goes on along the minus strand of KK117978.1, from coordinate 32,789 downwards.
TTGTGTTTTTTTCGTGTTACGCAGTTGGTCTGTTAAGCCATTTCATTTGTTTGAGCCGTAAGGCTTTTATGAAACAAGGAGATTTTATCGAGGTTTTTTAACATGTTTATGCATTTTAGGTTACTCACAAAGCCCCCTGTACTAACCACGTCTTAACGATCAATTTGATTGTGTTTTAGGAAAATTTGTAATGCTTGTTTTAGGTGCCAGGAAAATTAAAACTATTGCTTGATTTTTCTTAGTAGAACTGATTGATTATTTTCGAATATTTCTTCTCTGGTACTAATGAGGTTTAGAATTAATGAATCTGAACTTGTTACTCTCGAGTTCACTGTAAAAATGACTGAATATGTAATTTAAGCGAATTTAGAAATGTTTGGAATGAAGGATAGTACTTTTTGGACTTTATTCTACCGATTAGCAGAGAGGATGTATTACTTCTTCATCTATTACAGGTTAAGATTTTTTAAGATGAATTGCTTTGCTTTGCGTGAGTTAATAGATTTAAGAAATAGTTAATTTAGATATTATTTTGAGCTATTTCAGTCAACCAGTTCCTTCCCATTCTTCTAACTATTATTATTTTAGAATTATTTATTATTGATTATTTTAGTTTTGTCCGGCACCCAAGTTAGATTGAGTATGCAGGCAGTTTTAAACTTTAAATGTTAAAAATTAAAACCCGTAAAATTTTAGCTATTTAATAAAAGCTTCCTAGAACTGAGTCTATTAATACCAAAGGTAAAAATCATGGTCCTTAGAACCAGGCACTCTTTACAGACGAGTCTCGATCTTACCTTCAGAATTATTCTTAAAGACTTTTGATAAGCGAAAAGAATCCATGCGTTTCTACGTAGTATGTGTTCGTCCATTTATTCTTGCAAAAGGTATTAACGCGAAATGTATGCGCAAAGCATGTAGCTCGCTTTATTCAGGAATACATGAAAAATGAATTAAGAATGACACGTAAAGAGTGAAACAATTCTACATATCCAATGGGTTCCAAGATACAACATGAATAGGGCAGGCTTGGAAAAATGATTGCAGATGGTAGAGCTAACCAGGTAACTTTTAAGAGTTGCGATATGCTCCACTGGCTTAAATAGGTATGTTTGTTTTTTGTTTGTTACTTATCCCATTAGATCGACAGTAGCATCAGATCAGGTCTCTGATATTAGAGCAAGCCGATGAAATTCAGCGTGGCAAGGAATCAAGATTGCTTCTGCCGTTGGCAAGAGCCTTGAGCACCATACAGGTGACAGTACGATTGAATTTGTATAACTACACAATAAGCAATTTGCAAGGTTAGTGAAGATGTGAATTGTCGTTAATGAAATCGTATTTCAACTAGATGTTATAATATTTGGTTAGAGGTAAATGTTTACCCCTAATCATTTCAATAATTGAGCTTTCACGAATTATATGTTTGTTAACAGTCATAATTTATGCATTTTTCTATTTAAGTGTGGCATGTTTTAGCATCCCTTTCCAAAAAATATGCATTGTAAACTCAACTCAAATCATTTATAAGATTTTTTTAAATTACTCACAATGATATTGTTTTGTTTTTAGCTTACTTTCTAAGAATTGGTATATTAATGCAAATTGCTTAAACACATCCTATAAAATTGACAAAACCAATAATTTAAAACAAAATGTTAACTTCCTGATTTACAAAAATATAGTCATATCTCGTATTAAATTTTTACGTAAAACACTAAGAAAAAGCATTTTACCATCTTTTATTAAGTATTAGGTAAAGAAAGATGAGGACAAGAGATTTACTGTTTACCTTATTCTCAGAGATCAAAGGATCCCTAATTAAGTTAATTGACATTTTCTTAAATGCGTCCTTTTCTTCTCTTTCTGAGGGACATTTTTAGCCTCTTTAAATTCAGAATGCTTAGACGAACACACGGGGTAAATGTTCCCTGCGTCCGGTTTCGGGTTCGATTTTGGGGGTCAAAAGAGCCTACTTTCAAAACGTCTCTTGCATAATGCAAATATGTTTCGTTTCTGGTGTAAAATCCTTAAAAGTATGCTTTTCAAATTAGTCAGCTCAAAAGTTCCAATTAAAGTAGCCAGTAAACGAATTAAAGTAGCCAGTAAACTTCCATCTTTTTTTTTTTCGTTTTCATTTAAAAAGCGAATTATGTGTCTTAACTTGATTATCCTAAAACATAACTCGTTTATAAAATAGCAGACTAAATTATCACTAAGTATTAAGTTTTCAGCAAAAGGACCTCTGAAGAATACTTTCAGCATTAAAGATAATCGTGAGAGCAATTATGAGCTCATTTTCCTCAAATTCATTAGCGTATTTAAGAAAATTGAATCATAATTAAGCCAGAATTAAATATAATAAAAGTGAAGACGTGAGCCCTCTGGGTTTCATTTGCAATAAACTTTGAACCTATTGCATCACTTCTTCCGAGAAAATGAAAGCACATTTAACAAGATGCGAGTGAAAATAACTTTGCCTGATCTACAGCGCACGAAACGCTAAGACTTTGTGATAATATTCTTAATTATTTTTTTTAAATGTAGACACAAAAGCAAGTAAATGATTCCCAAATCAATGACAACAGCATATTTCGCTTGCTAATCCAAATGTTATTTCTAGTGATTCTGACACAAATTAACACTTCCATTTACATCCATATGCTAATTCTTAAATAATAAAAGTTCTTCCTATAATCAGTTTCATTACAAACATGAAGATTTCCAATAAAAGCCTCAGACATTCGAGGACAAACTAATAAAATCCTTCAACATATGAAATCAGTAATTTTAGAGCTGGTAGCGGATTTATCAAGCATACTTTGCACCATGAGATTAATTAATAAATCTTAGAAAGATGTATCCTTTTCATCATGAACTCAAGCATATCTGAAGTTGGATATTTCTTCTGGGAGTGAACATGAGCTAATAATGTACTCCCATTAATAACAGAAACACTTTTAATTAATTATCAGTGTCAGCTCTTCAAGGGATCTTAGTTGCTTAAATAAGATGTTCTTTAAATTTTTGGTAAAACGTAGAGTACCTTAAGAAATCCATTTTCACTACAACTCATGCTAAGAAATATTTGTTGTGAGGAAAATCAGAGCTACTTCACTCTGTAAAGCTTTTGTAAGTTCAGGAAGTATAAAAATTAAGAAATGGCTTCGGCAGAATTTGAACTCTGAACCTTTCGGAGGTGCTCCCAATTATACCACGAGGACACGCGGTTAAAAAGAAGGATATTACTTACATTCTTCCCCACTTAAAAAGACACGGAGGAGGAGACAGACGCATCAAATAAGTCCAGGTCGTAACGAATGATTGTTTACCACAGTGGTCTTCAAACTAGGGTTCCCGAAATACTTTTAGGTGACCCAAGGTTGCTGAAAAACTGCATAACAAGAGTCCAAGTATACTATAATGTACATAATCCAGAGAATACACAGTGACAATACGACTCGACAACCAAAAATGTTCGGGAATTTTAGTCGGGTGCCACTGTTGAGCGATTAAAATTTGGAAGCAAGAAATATGAAAATTATGTGATTATATTCCCGGAATTCGAACTACGGATTATCTGACTTCTAACTAAACATGCTTGATTAACCCTACAAAGACACTCGGCGGGAAAGGAATTCCTTAAATATTAAAGATAATAAAAGTAATATATAAGCAATAAAATTTAAAGAAACAAAATATTTAATAATATTTGCAATGATATTCGTTAAAAATACTTCAGCAACAAATAATGAATTTATACACGGTGTTTGAAACAAGCAGTTAGACTTAAAATTACATCGTTCAAAATAAGATAAAGAATTTGTTAAAGTTATTTCACCAATAAGAGAGCAAGAAAATAATAATTAATTAATTTGTTTAGTCGATTATTGTAAAGTACTCGAGGATTATTCTTCTTAACACATTGACTACCTCGCTAGTTCGCAAAAAAAAACTCCCTTAGGCCGCGAGTGTTGCTATAGCATGCACTAATTGTTTCTGAGAGTAAGGGTTTAGTACTTCTAGAACAAATTATTTCAGGACATTCATTCAGCTGAAAATCTTTCCTCAGCAACAAAGTATCTAAGAACATGCGTGAGATTCGAAAATTATTTCTTCTGTTCCAAATACTTTTTTTTCTGTAGTGAAAAATGGTTTATTTTTTGTGCTAAAATTGTTGCCCTAGTTCTTTTCGATGTCTAAAAGGAAAATGGAATACTTATTTTTAAACGAATCACATAGCAATGAAGAAGAAATCCGTTACGAGTTACAATAATTCGAATAGTAGCAATGAGGAACAGCTGAGCTCTTTCAGAAGATAATTATAAAGAGAATTATGTCGTCAGATTTTGATTCGGATACTGATAAATGCAGTGATAATAAATGTGGTATAGATACTACTAATCTTATTTCACAAGAGGTTGTTTAGGAAGAAAGAAAAGCTGACACCGAAGAAAGCACAATTCAGTTTAGTGAATGGAGTGAATTTAGTTGTCAGTAAAATTCCTATTCGTTTCTTTCTTTCACCATTCAAGAATATTTTTTTAAATACGTACTTTACCTCGTAACTATACAAATAAGCGTCAATCGAATGCGGATGACGTGGCCTGATCAGAACTTTTGCCGCAATCAAATCTTCTTAAACCTTTTCAAAACTTACTCAAGATAGCTTAGTAATATTCACTGTGTAGAGACATTAGGTATTTTTGGAAGCATCAGACATGAAAAATGAGCAACGCCTTCGCCGGGAATCGAACCACGGACCTCTCGGTTACGCGTCGAGCATGCGGACCACTACACCACGAAGGCATGCGAAGAAGGCGGGAGAAATACCTTATAACTGGAAAGTGGTTTAATCAGCAAATTAGTTTTTAATAGCTCTGCGAATTTTAGACTTAAAGAATTTTTTCGTTTTTAACTTATTAAAAGAAATTACTGGGCATTCAATTAATGTGTTTTACTTAAGCGGCCATAGGTTTGATTTCATAGTTACACAATTTTTCCACTTTGATGTTGAAAGGGTTTCCATAAATTTCCTGTCTCAATTTAATGAATTTTATAATTAGACGATGTTTCCAGGTTACAAAATATTCTTGCGTGGTGTAGGTTCGTTCAGATCTTTAAATTAATTCCTCCAGATAACAAAGATGTAATTCATTCTTTATTTAACGAAATTATAATACATGCAACAGAATAAACAACTACAAGAGTCCAAGGAAAAAAGGCTGGATTTAAGGCAAATTTTTGTCTCACAGAGAAAAATCTAAAGCTGTAATCAACGGTGCGAGATGCTGTCTTTCAAACCAATTGCACACGATTGATTGAACTAACTAACTCAAAGTGTTCTATTTATGGGATGGTCAAGAAGTATAAGCACGTTTGGAAGATTCGAGAAACATCTGTTCTATGGCTTCGAAAGCGCCTTCTGCGGGGGAAAAAATTACCCTAACTTATGGACGAAAATTATTTTGAAGATCCAGTGAGAGGTTTCCAACAATGACTCTGGTTCTATGCGAGTTGTTCTTACAATTTAAACTTCAATCTGTTAATAATTAAAAGATATACACGTTATTAAACACTTATTAGCAGATTAAGTGACCCCATTTAGAAGTGATCTCATTCTAACCCCCGCTAGAATTATTTTCCAATAGACCCTAGTAACTGTTTTTAAAATTTTGATAATGTTGAGCATACATCTAACAAGTAATCACTGCAAACAGAATTTCCTGGAGCCAAATGCAAGTGGTTTGAGCCATCATTCCATCACTTACTTGGCCGGTAGTATTTAGAATTACTATTATTATTATTAATCTGCATCTATTGCCTGGAACATCGTTAACAACTTGGGTACTTATATATAATAGCAAACACTATAGGCACGGCTAAATTGTGCCGTTGTTTGCGGCACAATTTTTTACAGATGAAAAGGTTAAAGTTATTTACAGTGAAAAGGTTAAAGTTACTTATCGGATGCAAGTAGGCGAATTTTCGCGACTTTTTTTAGAAAAAGTCCAAAGCTATCGATGTTTATCGGAAGTCGATAAACATTATCAACATAAGAACAAAAAACATACCTCCAGTAATTTAATATACAAATTTGAGAGACTAAATAAAGCTTTCGTGATAAATTAAAAACACTTACATACTTCTTCAAAGCTTTCTATAAGTTTTTGCTCTATTCTTCTACCGAAGTACACAACGGTCCGTTTTCATTTAAAAAACAGAGGATCACGGAAACCCGACTTCGTGCAAACCAAAACAGTGGCTAGCTAGGAAACGAATTTCTTCTTTGTTCCCTTTAGAAAATTTTCGGCAACATTCTATTCCTGCAGAATTTTTACCGCAGTTTCTTTTATTGCTAACAAATTCCACAAACTAAAGCTAAATGCCATTTTAAAACTAAAGCAAAAAAATATCACGATTTCTTTATAAAAACAGTTGGAATTCGGAATACAAGAAAAAAGAACGTAATCGATGATTAACTGTAGGATTGTTACAAGCATGGTTGCCGGAAGAATGGTTATGGGTATGTTTGCCAGAATTTGAAACATTCTGAAAACTAAGCGACTTGTATTAAAGAGGTTGCGTTAATATGTAAGTATCACAACTTCGTCCATTTAAACTAAATTTGTTACTGTTCATTCGAATTGTTATGCTTGGAAGAATCGGTACATGCTGATTTCAGCCAGTATGAAGCTGCTTGTTGCCAACATGAAAGAAGAATACTAAAGTGGTCAATATGTTACGCAGAGCACCAAAAGACGCTCTGGTTTCCATTTAAGAGAACAAAATGAGAACATTGAAACTAAGCTTTTTATCAGATAGCGTTGAATAAAAAACATGTTTCACTGCCTGGAGTTTGGTAATAATACAACAGAACCGCTCGAATCCTTTTTGACATATTGCTAACTTTGATGTCCAATCAGGGTTAATTTTCTTCCATGTCCTGCCTTTAATATTGAATAACATTCGTAATACAATGTCATAGGTCAATTTCTTGCCCATCTGTGTTTCGAAATAAGTTCCCTCTCTAGAACTCTGCAACTGCTTCCGGCGCATCATATTACATCTAGTGTCACTTATCTCATTTGTCTAACGGTAACATCAAAACAAGCCCACGAAATTCATCGTGGCAAGGAATGCAAGATTGTGCCTGTCGTTGGTAAGAGGCTTGAACACTATACAGTTGACGAATTATAAAAATGCTATAGGTTTTAAATAGAAACAGTGGTATTTTTATTTATCAATGAAACACAATATTAGGATTCTTACTTTGTTAAATAAATTTGAATTAATTTTTATCTAATCTAATTTTAACCTAATTAAATTAAATTTTTTTGCATATTTCTTAAACGCCTTTATCTTATATACAAATCTTGTTTCTCATCATTACTTCAAAATTAATAATTTTGTCTTCGAATAAATCATTTAATCAGTTTGTTTAGAAATAAAATGTAGTGTACGTTCTCATAATAGCTCCCACGTTACATGATAGTATGGAATATAACAGACATCCGGAAGAATTATGAGCATATATTGATATTAAGTGAAATACATGGAAGGAATTTACATGTACATTGCAGATGATTTGGAAAACTCAAAATGTTTGTATGAAGGCCTTCGTGCTACTAATATTGAACAAAATGGTATCCCTCTGACAATGATAAAATGTGGTTAGGTTTTGCTTCTGTGAATCTGCTGATAATCTGCTGTTGGGTTTCGGTAACCGAGTGGTTAAGACCGCTAAATACTGGAAGTTCGAGCTGGATACAATGTGAGAGGAACTAGCTATGTGCTTTATTGTTTTTTGTGTTTTCTCGATGTGTAACGTGAATTCGAACTAGTTTCCCTTAGAAAATCCTCCTCGAACTCATTCTTTCCCGTTGCCAAGCAGCTATTGCATGCCTTGCCATATTTGTATAACATAACCTTCCTCTAAACCTACTGTCATAACATTATATAATATTAAGATTATTGAGCTTATATTCTATGCTTATATTCTATAGAATATGGTTGAAAGCTTATATTCAAATACGCATCTATTTCTTTTCCTAATTGCTATAGAAAGATTTACTGTCTACTGAGAAACAAACAAATAAATGTAACAATTTTGAAGACTATCAGAAAAGTGATAATGATCTAATTTTAAAGCTAAAATATCAACTGAAACACTTCACCTTCAAAAGCCGTTCTAAGGCAACACTACCGGGATGAGTGCTAATTCGCACTACGAGACGCAAGATAAATTCATATTTCTACCTCTGCATAGATTTAGTTTTCCTGTTAAAATAAATAGCCATCACTTGCTTTGCTTTATCACAAACAAGCTATTTCCAACTATGATTATATTTTGGGAGTTTTTATCATTCGCTTTGACAGGACTCTTTCTTAAGTACCTTCGTTAATTACAGCACGTACACTCACGTTTGTGAAAATTGCAACACCAAGAAGGAATCGTCATAATTGAATGCAATTTAATACACAGTTGAGTGGTAGTGATACAAATAAATGATTAAATGTTCAAAGCAAACAGACAAGAACAAGAGATCAGAATCAGTATTTTGTGTGGCCACCACGCGCCGCAATAAGTGCTGCTACACGACGTGGCATGGAGTCAAACAAAGTTTGAATGTCTGACTGAGGAAGAGCATTCCATATCGTTTGTACGCGTACCCAAAGTTCGTCTGCAGACGCAACAGGACGAGGATCACGAGCAAGACGCCGACCAATGACATCCCACACATGTTCAATTGGCGACATATCCGGGGAACACGCAGGCCAAGGAAGAAGCTGTACCTGCTGCGCTGCAAAGAAGGATTTAACAATCCGAGCAGTATGAGGGCGGGCATTGTCCTGTTGAAATACAGCGCCTGGCAAGCTTTGAAGGAAGGGAACAGCTTCGGGCTGTAGAACTTCACGGATATACCGGTTGCTGTTCAGATTGCCCACAATTCGTAGCAATTGAGATCGTCTATGATATGCTATGGCGCCCCAGACCATAACTCCGGGTGTTCGTCCACTGTGGCGTTCGATAATGCACTCCGGAAGGTGGCGTTCACCGGCATAGCGTCTGACACGAATGCGGCCATCATGGTACCACAAATTAAAGCGGGATTCGTCAGAAAACACGACATGCTGCCAATCAGCACGCCAGTCTCTATGCTGATTGGCCCATTGTAGCCGCAGGCGGCGATGGTCGTGCGTTAGGGGGATCCTGTATAAAGGAGTCCGTGCGCGCAGTCCACACTGCAGCAGACGTCTACGAATTGATGAAGCACACAATGAAACACCTGTAGCTATTGACCACAGTGCTGCCAATTGTCTAGAGGAAGCTGTACGGTCCGTCCGCGCCATGCGGACCAGGTGTCTATCATCGCGAGCTGACGTCACATTTCGGGGTCCACTCCCGGATTTCCGAGTTGTCCGACACTCGTCCGTCCACTGCTTCCAAACGCGCATCACTGTGCTGCTGTTACGCTGCACACGAGAGGCTACTGCACGATACGACAATCCAGCTTCACGAAGGCCGATGATTCTCCCTCGTTCAAACTCTGTAAGTTGCTCAAATCTCGCTCTCTTTCGTCGACGAGGCATAAGTACAGATTGAGTTAACGTTTACCACTAGCAGATAACCACCGATAACCATACACGCCTCGCTACAGCCGTCTATTTATTCGGATCCATCAGCCGTTCAGAGGGCGCTGCTCAGCATACGCATGCGCTACGGATTTGCAATTCTAATCATTTGCATATCATGCGCTACTTTGCATTTCCTGAAAATTTCAGCTCACTCGCGTAAGTCCTTCATGGTGTTGCAATTTTCACAAACGTGAGTGTATTTCCAAGCTGAAAGCTTTAACAGCAATTAAACAGTTAACATTCTGTCGATGAATCGGTAGCTCTGATCAGTTATTTAAGTTAAAAGCGTACTTAATGCACTCAACTCTATTTGTGTCATCATCTAAAACATAAAGCAGCGTTCAATTTCACTACATGTAATGTTATTATTCGATGTACTAAGAAGCTGATATTTTAAAACTTTGAGCTTGAAGCAAGGGGAAATACAACAGCACTTTTACGTTTAAAATAAAATTTATTTGTGAAAATTGTTAAAGTTAAGAATGATGTCCTCTCTTTAGTGCAGATAATATCCATACATTTGGATTCTAATTTCCAAAATAACGATGTCAAAATTTTGTTACCTTTTTAATAAGCAACAGTCGTCTAAACTTACTGGATATGTCCTAATACGGTGCACAGCATAGGTTATTTTGTCATACATAAGTGGGAAAAGGAATTTTAAATTCTAAAATTGTCCTCCGAACAAGGATATTAAACAGCAATAAAAAAAGCAATGTTATTCTCATATAAAATGTTAAGTGCTATTAAATTAAATAATAATGATTGAAGAGACATTTCTTGGCTTTTAAATTAAATAATATTGGTATGAAGAGACATTTCTTGAAAACATAATGGTATGAAGAGCCATTGCTTTTTCATCGGCTTTCAAGAAATAAGACAAAAGACAGATATTTACAGTAAATGTCAGTTCTTACTTATTTTTACAATTAACTGATAAAAAAAAGAATTAGCTATTTCTTTCGTAGGCTACAATAATTGCACAACAGAAATGCATGAGAAATTTGAGTTATGACCGTGCTGCCCAGACGATATAGTAGTTAGGGGAACCAACTTCGATACCGAAGGGCCGGGTTCGAATTCCGGAGAAGGCATGGATGTAACTGTCCGCCCTTCATAGCCACTTTTGACCTTAGTAGTGGCCAATGTCTATGATGGCTTGTGCCAGCCATTGTGGAATAAATGTTATGACCGTTTTGAGTATTGTAAACTTGTCTACATTGCGGAGCAGCAATGGTACATATTTTAGTACGGTAGCGCAACAATTGCCAGTATGCATTCATGGTCTCTCTCGCGCATTGACTGCAATCCTGACACTTTTCCGTTTGCGGCAGGTGCTTCGTTGGAGCATTGCACGTTCTTTCCATCAACAGAGAGCCTTCTCGGAATTGTGCCGTTGTTACTGATTTACTGTCTTGTGGTCGATCTCAAACCGCGCTGTTATTTCTGAATGGTTTTATTGACTTGTTGAGGTCTGTATCAAAACTGCGCCGTTATTTCAGAGTTTTCGAAAGAGTAAATATTTCTAATGTCTTTTGTGTGAGTTGAGAAAATGTATAATTAACACGATGAAAATAAATAGCCGTGGACAATTGATAAAGCTGCACTAACCCCTCATTTCCTGTATCACGTTTTGATTTACAAGCAACTTTGCTCAGACATCTCATCATTTTCCCCTTATCTCTAAATTTTTCTCATTATTAAGAGCCATGAACTACTAGTACATAGTGTAAAAATTACAACAATAACGCAATTTCGATTAATCAAATTTATTATTAAATAATGTTCATTTTATTACATTTATATTAACTATTATTACTAACAGAACTCTTCTGAAGCCTTTAATAATGCTTATACCTTAATCCGCTAATTAAGCGATTCCTGCATAAGCCTAGAGAAACCTTAAACACATTTATCTCGAAACTTCATTTTTTGAATTGTGCCAGTATTTCGGCCATAAGAGATTTGTCAAATAATTGAAGTTTAACAATTAAACAGATTTTATTACCTTAATTATTACTACTACAATATATTTTTCAGTTCTTTTTGGTGCTTCAAATAGAATTTTAAAAAATGCGTTATAAGGAATATTTTTTGGCATTCTTTTTCTTTTCAAAGCAATATAATTCATATGGTAATGAAGAAAATTTTATTTTACTTAGTTAATTAAAAATTCCTTCACGTTTTAGAGATAGAAAACAGGAATATCAATATTTAGCAATATTTATAGCTGATTAAGGGGACTTTGTATCCCCAAATCGATGAAAGGCAATTAAAAATCTGTGAAGAAGAGGAAGTAATTAGACGCGACTGCAATTATCAACAAAATATTATGTGTAATCTGATTAACTGTGTTTATATTATGTGTAATCTGATCGATTTTGATACATAAGACAAATGCATTTTTTGTAATGAGTATTTATTTTGTGTATATATTAAATATTATGTGTAATCTGATTGATTTCAAATACTGAGTGAGTAAAGAAATAAAATTCCCTTTTGAACTTGCAGTCTGCTTTTTTTTCTTTCTTAACTCAATTCAGAAAATATTTTTATATATATTATTAGTCAATTTTGTTATGCTTCTTCAGAAACAGAAATTAATTTTGATAGAGATGAGCAGAAAGACTGTAACATTACTGGAAACAGCCCTGGAACAAATATTAAACCCTTTAATTAATTAAAATAATCCTAAATTAATTAAAGTGCCAATTTATATTCGAGAAAAAATGGCTAAAATACGAGAAGAATTCACGTATGCTGCGATACAGTTTTAAGTGAAAATTTTGTATGTCTGTTAAAAAATTTTCAAATGATATTTTTGGAAAAATAAATTAAACAGTAAATTAATATTATCGATATTGATTATATAAGTTTTAGAAAAATATTATAATTAAGTTATACATTAAAATTATTTTGAATGTGTTACAAAACTTAAACAGGCAAAGAAAAACTTTACTTACATATTATGATTTTTACTGTAATATTTCAGGTCACATCTGGTTTCAAATAAAAGACTGTAATTTATATATATATATATACATATTGAAGTTCAGTAGAACAATTATTTAAGAAATAGGAAAAGATTTTAATACCCCTTTTAAGAGTGTACATTCTTTAAACTACGTTTTCTCAGTTATGTTTTCAGAAAACATTCTTTGACTCAAAGTTCTAAAACTTTACTAGATATCAACTAAATTCTTTAATATTTTTACTGCATGCCTATTATTATATATTTAACAGATACTTTTATTAGAATTATAAACTTAACAGAAATGGGTTTTGCAAAATATTGATAAGAAAAACTATTGGAAATGAAAATGTAATTGAAATCACATTTTCTGAAGATTGTACGTATAAATTTGCTTTTCATTTTCTCAGAATCTAATTCATTAATCATAAAACCGATTCCTTAAGTTATGAAGCACATTTTGATAAATACAATAAATTGGTAAAACCACTGAAAATTGTAGAAGAAAAATATTTTAATTGCTAAGTTTTTCTGTCAAAATATTTAAATAAAAGAGTACCGGCAAAATTACTAATATTCATTAAAATAGATGACAGTTCTTTAATAAAAGAAAACCTTCAAAAGGTAGCGAGTCCCCGTAAAATATTAATTTGCATGTATACCGAAAATGAATACTACTTACATACAATACATTTGTAATACGTGTTTTTAACGGTATTAAAATTAGCAAATTTTAACTATTTTAAAGTTAGTTATGTGTAGTCGTGGACACTTTTATACATTTACTCCTCGATTTGGTGTTTTTCCGAGGCAGATCTTTAGTTTTTAACTTTTAGAAAAGCAATCAGAATGAAAACTAGGTAAACCTATAAGGTATTTCTCACTCCTTCTTCGTATGCCTTCGTAGTGTAGTGGTCAGCACACTCAACGCGTAATCGAGAGGTCCGTGATTCGATTCCCGGCGAAGGCGTTGCTCATTTTTTATCTTTCCTGTTCCGAAATGACCTACTAACTCTACAAAACCTCCTTAAAAACTGTTATCGTCAGGATAAAGGGATCGAGCTGTTTTCCATGTTACCACTGAACATTTCGTTATTTGTTCCAGCTTTGATGGTTAAATACTTTAAAATAGGCACATCACAAAAGGCTAAAAATTCTTTGAAACTTTAAATTATTTCCAAAATCTAATGATATGAAATAAAAGCTTTTAGTGTTATAATTCTGCAAGAAGATGTTTGTAGTTACACAAAATTATTTACGCTTACAATACAGTATATTAACTTCAATAAAATACAAGTTTTAAGGCAAAATGCAGCGTACGTAAGTTTTAATCGTCATGTTAAGACCAAAATCAAATTCATAAACTCCAGTCAGTCCTCAGCTCTTCATTATAAACAAATATAATTGTAATAGAAATGAATATAAATTGCAAAGTTAAAGTGTCATTCCAATGCATCAAGGTAATCGTCCTAAGATAAAAATGTCATTTTTAAATTAAAACCACAAGAAACCTTCGGCAGTTATTTTTTGCAAAGAAAACGCAAGCTAAATATGTTTGAAGGTGATAGAACATCAGAAACAGAAGATATCTTAGAAAAAGCAAATAAAAGTATGGTTTTATGCTAGAAAAATATTTCGCCACCTGATCCATCGATGTTGTTTTATACTTGATATTCATTTTGTTTTCTCTTGCATTAGCTAGGACACCCAGCTTTTTATTTTATGCACTATTGCAACCATTATTGGTCTTTTTTTGTCAAAGCATTTTATTTTAATTATTGCTGAGGAAAATATTCTAGAAGTGGAGATGATTTCTAAAAAGGCCTTGTAATATTAGAAAAATGAAAGTATGAAGTTCAGAAGATTAAAATAAACGCACACTAGCTTTTGTCTAGCTATGAATTTAAACTCCTCTTGTTTTTTTTCTCTACTATTTCTGAGCTTAAATAAGATCTGTTTCTCTGTGGATGGCGTAAGTGCGTAGTTAATTATATAAAATATTAAGGTAGAGAACTTGAAATAGAGATTTACAGAATCTGTAACTTAGGATTATCATAACTAAATGTGCTGTATTTTGTTAAATGCGCAGAAAATATATTAATTACTTGAGAAAAAAAATTTAAAGACTTATCTAGTGGCCAATAATTGTTGTTGATGGAATATTTTATAATTTCGAATCCTGCAAATGTACGCCTCACGTTATAAATTAAATGAACTTTCTGCATATGCAATAAAATCATCCCCAAAAGATTCTTATTACATGAATTCAGCATGAATAAGTTTCAGAATTATTTTTATAAAGAGCCCAGCACAGAATAAATATATAGTCTTGGTGTGCTTTGTTTTATTTAAACAATCTAATCCAATCTTTTACTCTCATATGAAGAATGCACAACTGCGTGTAAAATCTATTTTATTAAACACATATTGCTTTTGTACAATAATAACATTTGAAAGTGAAGTCTTCTGATCATTGTTGCCATTACTAGCAATAACAATAAGAATGTTAGGAATGGAATTTCTCTCCAAAAATGCAAATTAAAGATATAATAATACTCTACTCAAATACAAAAGTTTTCTAGAAAATTCATGTTCCTCCTATGAAAATATTAACGTCTTTCCGGAAATATATGAAATGGGTGTTAAATGCACAGATGAATGAAAGATTTAAAAATAACTTAGCATGTCTGGTAAACAGTGTCAAAATTTCTGTCAATGATTCTCAAAAGGGTTTTTTGTTTTAAATAATACTTAAGATCTCATGAATTATTACAATACTCAGCCTTTTTATAATATGTGCATTCCAAATGTTAAATATTATTCCTTCAAAATTTCATCTACGAAACATTTAAATAATTTCTAAATTCCTGTATTGTGTTATTATTATAACATATATAGCAACTTTGATGCTACCAAATAAGATGCTTCTACAGAACAGAGGTCAATAAGTAAAACATGTTATTCAGTTTTACAATTTAAATCATGCTTCTTCTAGAAAATACTATCTGGTTAACATAACTTGAATGCTGAAATAAATACAAATCAATTACTTCAGACTGGCGAATGTAATTGTCAGACAAGCAATGTAGAGTTTTGAGCTACTGTGACACATACAAGAAGCAACTAGAACAGAAATGTATGTCAAAATCTAAATTCCTTTACAGTCCTCACTTCGGAAGTCAAGAGTAAACTAGGATTGGACTGCGGAAATAATACAGGGTTATTCAAAAAGAAAGAGCAGATTTCAAACATTTATTTCTTCCAAACTTCGAAAGATAGAAACATGATTCTAACGTTAATGGATAGAGAAAGGTTTACAATTATGGTATGCATTCAATATGAGCACCGTGTGTGAAAGATGAAAAGGGGATTCATCGGAAAAAATTAATCGTTCAGCAAAATTGTCTTCTTCCATATCATCTAACATGCTACTGAAAAATTCGTACCTTTTGTTGAGGTCGTCAGGATGCAATTCTTGCAATAACTACAGTTTGTATGGCTTCATGTGCAGACGATGTTTTAGAACTCGCCATACCGTTGGTTCAGGAATTTCAAGTTCTTTGCTTGCTCGCGACGTGGCTTTCTTTTGCGCTACAACCGACAAATAATACCAGAACAAACAACAGCGCCAATGCGCCCATGATTGGAACTTTACCCGTACTAATAATAAATTGTACACTTTTATCTATCCATTAACGTTAGAATCGTGTTTCTAGCTTTTGTAGTTTGGAAGAAATACATGTCAGCAGTCTGCTCTTTCTTTTTGAATAACTCTGCATTAACCTGCGAGAATAGGAAACACCATTGCTACTTTCTACAAATTCTTTACTTGGAATAGTGCATGTGTGAATTGGTGAATTCCTTAGAAATAGGTATTTGCTAAAAATGTTAAAACAGGGTACAGAATGAACTTTTCTGAATCCATAATCTTAATATAGATGACACTATATGCAGATAAGTCCATAACTGTAGAGCTATTCATAATTAAATGTATATTTTAAATATATATCTACAAGTCACAATTAAAGTGGAGCATTACAAAATATATTAGTGCACCTCTCTCTCCTTGGTCAAGGCTCCTTACCAGCAAAACATTTTGCACCACTGAATAGGTAATAAAAGCTTGAAGAGCATTTTTATAGATATTCTGTTATCACATTCTGTATACCTTTTAAGGTAACAGTAATTTAAATAGCTCTGTATTCTGTGACTAATACAAATAGCCGTTTAACTGCAACTCTACTCTTTCTTTCACAAAATTTAACAGGATTTGGAACTCAAGGTTGGTAGCATTCACATATTAAAGAGATAGTAATCGGCATTGGAGCAGAGTGACTTAGATTTGACTATTGATCTATGTATCTCAAGTCTGATTGTGCTTTTCTACTGAAGTTATGCATTCTACTTTTTCTACAGCCTATTTGCAAAAGGCATTAATGCATTTATTTCTTTTAACTCACGAGTGGCTCTTAATCGACTATTTTTGCAAGGGACTACCCGCACACTAATGCCGATTTGCTTTCTATGTTTATTTGTATTCTGTAATACATCTAAGTGTAAGTTATTACAGCAGATTTTCATCTATCATTCCAATTTGATACTTTTCTATCTGTAACATAGCTTTATAACGTTATATTACATTACACGTTAAGGTAACATCGAATGATGTCAGAAACATGGGCGTTTCATTCTTTTTTTTTCTTCCTTTCTTTCTGCAAAATTTATTTCAGGCCTGACAACGAAGGACTTCAAATTTTACTCGTACTTTGTTCTCAAAATGTATGTAGGCAAATCTACTCATCTAAAAAACACTTATGGTAAAATATTAACTGCTAACATTGTATTGATTATCATAAAAACATGTTAAAAAACGGAACGAATGATTAACTTTCTGACGAATTTGATTAGCAATGGCAAACTTTTTGACAAAATTTTAAAATTTCGTGAAATCTCTAAAAATCGCTGTTATCGCCAAATATATAGGTTTACAAAGTTTTTGCCTATTGCTGCATTTCCAATAACTTAATTTTTTTTTGTTCCTAAGCGTTTAATCAGTTTTGCAGTAAATCACTTGAACCCTCACTGAATACAGGGAGGGTGATATAGTTCATTTTCCATCCTCATAAAGGGAGATATAAAATTAAGTGCAAAGTTAATGTAGGTGTAGCAATAAATAAGCAAAGAAAAAGGAAATAATGTTTTAGTCACCAAAGCAAACTCTTCTCAGGATTTGCTGTGAAAAATATAAAAAATATAATTTTTATAAGGATTTTAGTTTGAGTTTGTACTTCCATTAATTTCTAACCGCACAAATTTAAGAAAAAAGTTAATTTTCTTTATTTATCTTTTTTGTTAGCATTGCAATCCTTATTCTTGCTTAGCCGTAACTCACTGTTAATGGTTTGGTTTGGTTTATTCAATAATGAAAAAGCATTTGAGGGCTATCTGCTTAAGGGAAAGGATGGCTTTGCGGAGAACGTTCCTAAGGGAAATTGGCTCATACACACATGGGAAAAAACCACAAAACGGCCGTGCAGTCAACCCGTTCTCCTAGGCTCAAACCCCGGACTTAACTGTCAGTATTCTGTGACTCTGCTCTCGGCCGCTTCTGGGCTCCAACTGCTATTGTTAACAGTAAAGGCCATTAACTTAGTTCGTGTTAATAATATTTTAGTATTCAGTATAAGTAACAGTAAACAGGTACAGCACACTAGGGCAACTTGGCTAAGGAAAAATCTGTCTTCGTGAGGATTTTCTAAAGTAAAGGCTGTATTATTTGGTTCACTGCATATCACATGAAGGCTATTTGCCATTGCGGTGACTTTTCTAAAGAACAGACTTGTATTCACATCACATATGGAAAACTGTGCATACACGCATGAAACTAAACCATTCGTCGAGATTTGAACAAGAGTCAACCTAACAGTCTCTTGTGGTCTAAATCCCTTGGTCACTGATCAGCGAGAGAAAAGGATAAAATGTGGTATCAAAATGAAACAAAAAACTGGAATATTTTACAAAGATTTGTGCCTATTTTAAACTAATTACACTGATTTAACTTATTCCGCTTAGTCAAAACTGCAACACTCTGAAACACTCATGCTATTAAAGTGAAACTTACTGAAAATGCAACTACATAAATGTTCACCACATAAATAAAGGATTCTAGAGGAAAGTTACAAAGAGCATTTAATTATCTCCCGAAAGTAAATGTTTTATAAGAAATCATTACGTGTCTTTGTAGAGATATTAACCAGTGTAAGAATGTTATAAGATTTTAACTGGAGCATATGATCAGCCTGCGAGAAGAAGCACTTTCCGATCAAGAAATCCTAGCTCATAATGAGCACATAGCCTCAGTAGTGATGCATGTATGGAAACAGTGGGTTCAAGAAAAGTGGACAAGTTACAAACCTGGCAGTGGATCTCGAAATGTTATGTCAGAAAAGGATGACAGATACCTCATCCACATGAGACTGACGGAAAGTGCAGCTGCAGCCCCACATTTGGCACAAAACTGGAACATTGCACAGTTGAGCCACTGGTAGCTTCAATATTTCGCAAGTGTCTGCTGTTCTCTTGTTGCATACTTACGTTCATTTACGTAGGATACCCCTGACGCAAAGTTCATCGACGTGTGCGACTACAAGACTTTGATCGACACAGGCATTGACGTGCAGATTAGCAACTGATCGGCGTTTCCGATAAGTCCCGTTTCAGTTTGAAGTATTACAGTTGTTGGGTAGCCGATAAAACCGATACAAGTGAACTTCACCTTCCGAAATATCTGCATTATTTAACGTCATGTTAGGTATGATGAAAGAAATCACGTCTGAAAAGAAATCACGGTGTTTTCAACAGCAACCCTTATATTATGAATGTTGGTGGATGATCAGATCATACTCCTCATCTGACGCATTCCTCGAAGTTTATTTCAAGAAGACAATGCTTATTCACATGCTGTTAGAAATGTTCAAGCCTTCTTATCGACGTGCAAGACACTACAATGAAATAATCAATACGAACTCATATTTTAGCACATTGTGAAGCTATTATGGGCTGTAATATTAGATATTTTAGTATACTTGTATTGTTTGCACATTGATTTTTAATACATTTGTATTGCTCTGAAGATTTGATTGTTTCTTTGTATTATAGCAAGTCGTACATGAAATAAATTTCATTCAGTTCTGATGATACTTTCATGATGCTATACTTTTTGACATTAGTTACATTAGGATATTATTTTACCTTTGACATTAGTTTCTAAAATGCTAAAATTTGAGTCTCTTGTTGTTTTTGAAGTATATTAAATATTCGGAAATTTGTACCTTAATTATAATGATCTCTTTTTTTCTGCTTTTCTTTATTCTATTTCTTCATTTTTTATTGTGATTTTTTTATATTTTGATTTTACTTTTGCAGTGTTTGATATTTTATTACGCTTAAGAATAATTCTTTGTCCTTTGTTTGGTTGACTTTTCAAAGTGTCAGCAAGGTATTTAATTAACATTTTGTCTTTGAAATTCAAAATTCTTTGCTTTGTAGCATTAAATTCACCTTTTGGAAGATGCTTTTCTCGACTACGGTTTTTAGTTTCGCTAAAGAGGTCAAACTGGTAATCCTAGGCGTCTCAAATTCTAATGGTTATTTCCATTGTTTCGAACTGGTGCTTGAAAAGAGGTTCTCGCACAGTTTTCTGTAACTTATGAACTGAAGGTATTTGATTTTTTCTGCGTATTATGAGTACGTTTTCAATTTTAGGAAAGGTAAAAATTTAAATTAGGTAAAATCTTCATCAATTATTTTACTTTGTATTTCTGCCATATTCCTTTGCTTTGAGGAGGACCAGAGGTTTCGAGTTCACTGCTTAGATTAAAAAGTAGATTGGAATGGTTCATCAACTAATTCTGGATGCAGAAAAGCAAGTATTTTCTTATGGAAGAGGAATTATAATTGAATTCGATGTAGCCTCCTCCTGGCAACGTTATATCGTAGTTAATTCGATTCCTCTCCTTTCATGTTCTTTTATGTTCTTTCTGGTTTTCCTTGCGATGGTTAATTTTAATATTTTTTTTAACTTATAAAGAATTGTAATTCTGCATGTACAGGAGTTTTTAAAATATATTTATTTATTTGAATTTCAGTTTTTGTTCTTTGTGAAAATTGGTACTCAATTTCTTTCTTTATGTATTTACTGAGCAATTTCCAGCGGCATAATGGGCAAAAATTCTTGGAATGATTATATATTTTTCTTTATAAAAAATTATTTATTTTTATAAAAATATTTTTGTGTTTGTGTAACTCTCTCTCTTCCTCTCTCTCTCTCAATATATATATATATATATATATGATAAATAAGAATACATTCCATTCGGCAAGAGAACCACCAGCGGCTCAGCAGCAAAGTCCTTGAACACTGGTACTTTGATCCGGGGTTTGAATCCTGGTGAGCGGGCTGGGTGCATGGGCATTTTCGTGGTTTTCTCTATTTGAACGGGTACCTGCAGGTACTAACTGGTATTTCCTCCTCTAGACCTAATTGCGAAGCGAAAAGGAATACATTCCCATATATTACGGCTGAACAAACATATCACTCTATGGAACATTCACGTTTCACTTTCGGACTACGAGGTAAAAAATTCAGATTGTCTTTGCCACCCCTCCTATGATGACCTCGATTCTTATATTTGCTCTAGATCGCCTCAGATGCCAATTCGCGGGATCGCTACTTACATAGATGGTTCATGTGCTGAAGAAGGCACAGGCTGTGGTCTGTGTGTCATGCTAAATGATATCATGAAACAACTTGAAAAAGAAGATTAAGTAATCATAGCTCAATATTTCAAGTATAAGTACTGACGACAATAAAGAAGTCTATTCAACTCTCCTATAGATTCGATATACAAGGCCATATATGCAGTGACTCTCTGTCTAGTTTGGAGGCAATTGGTGGTATAAATTTCAGAAATCCGATAGTCATAGAAATTCAAAAAATTGATAAACATAACGACAGAATTTCGTCCACGGTTATACTGAATTCAAGAGCATACGGACATAGTTGGCAATGAGCTTGCTGACGAATTTACCAAGCAAGCAGCAACTGGCACGAACTTGCTGGAACAAAATGCTTTAGATAAAATACAAGAATTAATTTTAGAAAAACCCACAATAAAAAGTATAGACAATGATAAACCTTTGTATTTGGTAACTGATGCATCTAGATCAGCCATTTGTGGCATATTAATGCAAAAGAATGATGATAAGTTTTCCCAGTACAATTTTACTCAAAAATTTTAACACCTGCTGAGGCTAGATATCCTTCAATTAGGAGAGAACGTTATGCAATCTTCAGATCAGTAAAACAATTTCACGAACATCTATAGGGAAAAAAATTTATAATATTAACGTGTGCTAAACCTCTGACTTTCCATATCAATCTTGACAAGCAGCCAGATAATGTAGCACGCTAGTTGTTATATCTACAGGAATTTCAATACATGATGGAGCATATTCCTGGTTTCAAAAACCCAGCAGATTACTTGTCAAGAGTTTCAGAGAATGTAGTAGTGAACAATGTAAATATATTTAACACTGATGATAATTTGTCCATTCAAAACATAATTAGTAAACAGCAAAGTGATCCATACATAAAAACAATTATAAAAAAATTGCAGGATAACCACAAAGATAGTGTAGAACAATATTTTACAGATAGTCATACAGATGTATTAAAGATAAAATTAAAGCTTGTAAATGCTAGAAGGAAAGACAGAAGTATCCAGAATAAAATTCTAATACCTAAAGCATTAATCAAACCTGTATTACAGACAGTTCATGCGCCTCACTTTGGTATTCAAAAGACATATGAATTTGTGAAAGCAAAATACTATTGGAGAGGTATGTACAGCGGTATCAAAAGTTTTGTAGAACATTGTTCAGCTTTCTTACAAAATAAGTCTAGACCACACAACACTCTGCTACGTCTAATTTCCAAGAAAGATCTTGCTCCTGGAGAGATGATAGCGATAGATATAGTTGGTAAACTACCAAGGTCCATGCATAATAAGTTATATGTACTCACTATCATTAATCATTATTCAAGATATTTGGAAACAGTTCCATTAAACAACTGCACTTCTCAATCCATTATAAAATCTTTAAATGATTATTTCGCCAGATTTGGCATTCCAGAAACTTTGTTATCAGACAGTGGTTCTTATTTTAGTTCCACAGAATTTAATCAATTTTTAAAATCACTTAAAATAGATCACAGAAAAAGTTCAATTTATTATTCACAGTCAAATGGGTTGATTGAAAGAGTACACAGGGTGATGAAGGAATAAGTTTCAGCAATGCCAAGCAAAATATTTGAGTGGCCACAAAAAATACTGATATATAAAATATTACAATAATGCTAAACATTCTGTAACTCAATATTCATCAGCAGAACTATTTTTTGGCCAAACATTAAATACTCCCATAGATAGCAATGATTCTCTTAAACTAGCAGAAGATTTCCAGGAACATTCCAAAAGATTAAAGGAACAATTAAATAGAGATAAGGAGCAAGTAAAATTAAATGAGGATGAATACTTTAATTGTGAAAAAAATATTTGAAAGGAAGAAAAATTCCAGAATTGAAATCAGAGGATAAAGTTTTTATGCAAGAATTTAATGACAGAAGGGTGTTACATCCGAAATGCAAGGGGCCATATGAGAACATAAAAAAGCTACGAAATGATAATTACATAATACAATTAGATAACAAAACTACTAAAGTTCACGTAAGCAAATTGTTTTTACAAAAGCCTTCAAGAATAGATTCGACAGAAAATGAGGATTAGGAGAATAACACAATTACAAATTGCAGATCAACGAATTAATTTTAAAAAAAGGTAAAGAAGTGTGGTTATGATAAGCATGTGTACAAACTAGACAGTGAATGATGATCACGTATGGTATCGGTTAATTTAGTGTAATAAAGCGCTAATTGCACGATTTTGGTAGAGTTGGCTGGTCCATATACCAGAAGAATTGAGTGGTACTGTGCAGGGTTTAATTAATTGTACAAGGTAACAAATTAAAAAAAAGAGAATGTGTTTTAAATCTCCTTGTCATACTGCTGAATCAAAGTAAGGACATGTAATCTGGTAGTTGAGCTAATACAAATGTAGCTTGTAACAATGTCATGACATATTGGTATATGAAATGTATATGATCAAATGATAAAATTAGCTATGTAATGAAAAAGTGAATGTGATCCTACAATGTAAAGAATAAGATAATGTAAACAAAGGTTAAGAGGTGTAACATCAAAATTGATAATGCAATGTCATTAGTTTAACTGATTAATTGAATATTCAATCACATGTGAAATATAAATTATATATGCCAAGTGCAAAAAAAAAATTATTAACTGGAATCACATCTGTAGTGGATTATAGGCAGGGTAACAATGCATGAGTACTTCAGAGAGTAATACAAATTTAGGAGTGTAAAAATTGCATATCATGAAATGTTTAAAGTACAGTGCTTTTTCAAGTAATGTGAAATGTGTGTGTACTGCAGACGAGAGTTCAACTGTGTTCAGCAGAGCATGATTTCATATCCTCAGTGATGGAGCAATTTTTTCTTCGGCCGGAGGTAATGTGAGAACGTAAATTTCTCACTCCATGCAGTTCATCTTCATCGTAACTTTAATCGAAATCGGAGAACTACCGCCTGTATAAATACTGAAAAAACTGGTTTTTCCTCTTTTTTCTGCTGACGACATTTCAAGCGAGTGTGTGTGTGGGGGGGGGGGGCTTTTGCCTTACACATGTCGCCGTCCTATGATAATGGCGTTTTGGTTGGAGGAAAAAGAAGGAGCGGAGATAGCCTAAAAAATTGCACGAAGTAGCTGAAAATGTTTGTCTAAAAATGAATCTGACTTGATGCCGTGCTAAAATTAAAACCATTCTCGAGCAAATTATTAATATGTGTTTCATCTCCATAAAGTGCCGATATTTAGTCATCAATCATCGCCTCGCCAAGATTACCACGTGCTGAACGAAAGAAATGTGTGAACGAAATAGATATACGCATGAAAATCTCCATCTGCAATTCGTTTAGTGTACTTGGAAGTAGTTACAGTGCACGGCATAGACGATGGTGAAAGATTAGAAAGTTGTGTTTTTTTTTCAACTGTAAGGCGCCGAGATACCGTTTCATGTTTAGCTTCTTACGTGTTGTGATATACCGTTCCATGTTTAGCTTCCCATGCGTTGTGAGATACCGTTCGATGTTTAGCTTCTCCGGTTTTGTGTTCTAAGTTAATGTGTTATGTTATTTTTGTGTACTGTGTGATTTGTGTTAGATATATTTAATCAAGAGAAGGTTTTTGATAAAATAAAAATGAGATTAAAAGAAAAGTTGTCTTCGCAAGTTTCATGCATGTGGGTTATTTTATTATTCTTGATACTAAATTCCAACGCAATGTACTAAACGTAGTTTTAGTCCAGCAAGTATTGTACATATATAACATTTGTTTTTGATACTTGTAGTATCTAGTTTGTTTAGGGACTCGCACTTCAACACCACATTCAGATTTAATATTGCAACAACGGAAAGGCGGACTTTTTGTTTTTGTCCCCTGTCTCTACTAAGATGCTTACAATTTTCGTCTGCACTGACAACATTTCTTTCAGGCCATGGACCTTTCTTTACATATCGATTTGGTATCACAGAACTGGACATTTATGAATGTGGCCAGGAAGGAGCTCCGGATCATTGTGCCTTTTCCTGTTGTCTTACGAAACCTTTTCACTTGATCAAGCCATCTAATCAATACTGGGAACAATGGACTTTCCACCTATTGAAAACTAAGGGAGCTCTTACTAAACTGACTAAAATATCACAATTCTGTAAAGAAAGATATTCATAATCATCAACTAGCTAAGTACTCATTCGATAGCGATATTCATACTCATCAGCTAGCTAAGTAATCGTTGTATATACCTTTTATTTACTTTTTATTTATTTATTATTTATATATTAAATGATTTATTTATTATTTATATTTACATTTATTTATTTATATATATTTATTCATTTTACTTATTTATTTCTTTATTTTATTTTTGCTTTTATTTTGATTTTGTTTGTTTTGTTTATTAGATTAAGTTATCAGGACTGAGTGTTCTGTGTATGTTCTTTGAAAACATGGTGAAGTACTTACAAGGGTTCTTCTTCTCAAGTCCTGAACTGGAACAGGGAGCGGAAAATACGCTATGTTCTGGTGTAGATATTGTATTGGTGAATAACTGCACTTGAAAGGGATTTGAAATCCTCTTTTATTAAATCACTATTATTTACACACTTCCCAACTCGGGAGGGATACAGAAAGTAAAAGACCACACTTGGGTCGAAATTAACAATCAAATAATATTAACACTAAAACTAAAATAGAAATCTAATTAAACTTTGCTCACAGAGCAATTCGCGGAGTTTGGCCTCTAACTAAAAGGATGCGTAGCAAGATATACTAATACTAGCGCAAAGCACTACGGCTTATAAATTTAGCTGCTAGCTGGTCAGACGAATGTCGAGCAGAATGACCGTGATCTGAGACTAAAGCTCTCTCACACTGAGAGGTTTCTACCTCTGGTTTAAATAGTACTTGGCTGTACTTCAAAATTAGCATAAGCTGAAAACGCGCGCTTCTTCTGACGGGAAGTTGAAACAGAGAAGAGATAGAAAGATTTAAATTAAAATAAAACTTGGTTAGTTTAACTAAAACCTTACAAAGTCTTTGTAAAATTTAATCAGCAACTTTATTTTTTTGCATTAAGTACCAATTTGTAACTCTGAATTATATATAGCATATGAATACAAGTTGTCTTTGTTTATGAAATACTGCTACTATATGTACTTTCTGATTTTGTTAATAAAAAATGTACAGCCCTACCCTGGTGGTGGCGGCTCCTGGATTGTACTTGATCTTCCGCTGAACAGGCATTATTCTGTTTGGTATACACCTTAGGTCAGAAGGCTGCTCAGTGGTGACAAATGAATCAATAAATAAATTTGTAACGTGTATACGAGCCAGTTTCCTTTAGAAAGGGCATTATGAAGGCATCCTCCCTCTTAGGCAGGTACCCCTCGAGTGCTTAGCCATAATTATATAAACCAAAACAAAACAAACCGTTTGAAAATAAATAACTGGTTAATATTTTAGCTTAAACTATGAATGCAATGTCTGGCTGTAAGAGAAAGGATGATTAACCAAAATAATTACAAAAGGAATTTCGGATGCGCAGTGGAAGGGTTAACAAGATATATGATTTCGAAATGGGATTATATGTTACACTATCAATTTTAAGCGGCTATTAATAAGTTTGTGAATACAATACTAAGTAAAACAATGAAAAATGAACATACATGTTTACCTTTTCTGTCCTTCTTTTACTTACAGAGATGGTATGTTTAGTAGTTTCAATGATAACATTTTAACGAAATAATAAAAAGTTAACAAAACGATTAATTTTTCTAATATATATTAACCGTGTAGAATCCACGAGTGGCCGAGAAAGTAAAACACTGATAGTTCAAATTCCCGCGAAAAAGCTACCTATTCAGCACTTTTCCCTATATAATATAAATACATTCCTTATAGAAAGTACTTCACGAAATCATCTCTCCCTTTAGGCAGACAATAATCTTCTAATTTGTCTTAAACTAATAACAACCATAAAAATGATTTTAGAAGGATTTCCCTCTTTTCTTTCATAGAGGTCTTTCGATTCAGTCCTGTAATGTGCCGCATTTATTTCAACGACAAAATATCCGATCTCGTAGTGCATTTCTACTTTGTTTAGTGTAGAATATTATTACAAGGGCCCTTAGGTAGTCTGCAGAATACGCCAACACTTTCTTTTTTCTTCTGATTCTCTTCCGTACAATACATTTAACGCACTTTGTGTTTTTGTTCCTGGTCTAAACTTATGGCAGTCTCTTTATTTCATTGCTTTTGATATCCAGAATAGTTCGAACTTCTCGTTTGTTGGATAAACTAGAGAAACGAATAAACGGAAAAGTCTTATGGAAACGAAATTGTAGTGCATGCGTACGCAATCGGCAGTGAGCACACATTGGAAATAGTGTAGAGATCAGTTTAATGGGAATAACTCCAAAAACTGGAATAAGTATTTTGCTTTTGCATTCACGAAAATATTCATGTTATAGCTCTCACGAATTATTAGAATTATTATGAAACCGGATAGTTCATGCCTTTAAAAAAACGTTTCATGCAAACAGGATCAAGATAAACATACAAATAAGGACAAACAGCACAGTAATAAAATGAATGAAATACGTTTATCATTCAAAGCAACTACAAATGAAGATGCTTTAGAAGAAAATGGCATACATCGTTTTCCACACAGCAACAAAATTTAAGTATTTCATTGGCCTACCAAAAATCTCTATTACTGGTTTATAGAAAACTTGTTACATGAAACGTATATCATCTGCAGAGCGCAACGTAATAAGAAGCAACTTCCCCCAATAAAATGGTTTTCAAGACAATTTGAATCATTAGCTACATTTTCAAACCATAATTTTCTTCCTTGCATTTAAACATCGTGAAGAACTAAACATCATGAAAGATGGTATCTGACTGAAAAATATCTGATATGGATACCATATAACTTCCTTGTATAGCTTATTAAATTATAATCATCTTTTGCCGCAGTTCATGTAAACTTCCTTCCTCGAATTATTTTAACTTAATTAATCGATTCCCCAAGGTAATTTGAAAATGACACCAAAATATACAAATGTTTTAAATTAAATATACCGATCAGTCGGGATGCGGTAGTCAAACTTCACTCGAGAGTCAAACATGTGTAGGGTTCAACTCTTTAAACATTAGTTCTGACTCGGAAACCCACGAACACTTGACAAGCGAATAATCGCTTAAGTGTGTGAACAGAATACTTAAGACTTGAAAAGGGTTTAAAACCCTTTATTATTCAATATATTTACAATCAGTTCCGGCTTGGAACTTTACAATAAAGCCACCACTCGGACTTGAACTTAAATACTAATAATTTAAACTCAAACTAGCTTAACTAAAGCTCTTAAATAATATAGCCGAAGCTATCAGAATCTAACTAGTTGGCCCCTAAGTATTAATTGAATCGGCGAAGCCTAGCAAGGGCCTAGATATGGCCGAGCGTAGTAACAGCTAAGAGAGATGTGGCCAGAAGACTAACGCGCGCTAGTCAGGAAATCAGACTTTCTCTCTTGAAGTCGGTAATTCACGACTTAAATAATACTCATTCTCATTTGCATTCTCTGCGTTTCTGAATTCACATTCTGGCAGAAAATTGTAAGCTGAAATTAGAATAAGATAGGAAAGATACAAAACTTAAAATAACTGTTAGAAAACGTATAATAAACCTTACACATGTTATAATTTTATTTTTTTCCTAACGAGTGTAAATCTTTTCCGAGTTTAAATATAGGAACTGGGAGACTGCACTAAAAGTTAGATTTCGTTATTTGTCGGAAATTGAATTTTTTTTTAAATTTCATATTGACAGAACAAGATTATTTTTATCGTTTAAAACGCTTTTGTAATTGAAAGTATATGAATACGACCAACGATTGCGGAAAAAAGGGCTGGGTAAGGTCTAGAATGATATATATACGCGTTGGTTCTGGCGATTACAGTAAGAAAAGGAGGTGCACGGTTAGGTATTATAACAGTCCTATATGCAAAATTTCAAAGTTCTGAGGCTAATCATTTTTGAGTTACGCAAGATACGTACATACATGCGTACAGACGTCACGAAAAACATCTCTTTTGAATCTATTTTATAATCCATTTTGGAAAAAAGAGTCCTTTATTATTTTCGTACGTACACAAAAGAGTCGTACAAACGGATTTGGGAACATTTAAAATGGATATTTCTGTTGAAATATGATACCCTAAATTTTTCGATATTACAATACTTCCTTTACTTCGTACAAGGGAGTCAAAATAAATAACATACACTGAGAGAAATATTCAAAAAACACTAATTTAAAGCATCGATGTGTGGTTTATGTGCCAGACAAGTACCGGGCAAAATGCAGAATTTCATATTTGAATATGCCAAGGTAAACGCCCGAAAATAGATGTCATGCCTGCTTTAATATTCAGAAAATGCTTTTCGAAACATATATTCGTAATTCTTTTGCTGTAGTAATGGTGTTGCTTTGTATTCGGTGCTTTATTTGATTTATCTTTTTTTTTTGAAAGGAAAGAGAAAATGTAAAGGATTAGGTTGCCGATCACGGAACTGGAGAATTTTCTTCATCCGTTGCTAAAGTTCTGGTCAATCCATAAGCGCAAATCGAAAATTCATCTTTAACCACCGGATTTTAAACTACGATATTAGAAAAATGCAGGTAAAACTCAAACACGTAGCTTTAATGTGAAGGGGAAATATTTATTTTTAACTACATTTTGTCACGTAAACGAAATGAATATTTTAACCATCGAAGCTTGCGATGACAAAAACGTGGTTAGCCTGTAAGGCCGTTTTAAAGAAATAAATTGGAAAATGTTTAGATACAGAATATAAATATTAATCTGAAAGCGTACTTACTAGATTTTTTTCCATGGTAAAGAAGCTTCTTTTATATGGATTTATAGGTAAAATACGTAAACACGGTCACCATAGGTAACGCTTTAACAGATTATGCGTAGCATTTAGTAATTTATGTGTCCTGAAAACATCACAGTCATAACGCAGGCTAAGAATATAATGTGTATGATTTAAAGGCAAGCATCATTTTCAATAATCCGAGAATTTATTGTCACATTGTAAAACTTTTGAAATATATTTTTGACAAAAAACGTATCTCAGCAATAAATAAAATATGAAATTATGATTATTCACTAATGAATAAGAACGATTGCACTGAAAACTATTTTTGCTTTCATGAAAATTGATTTTTTTTTAAAAAAGGGAATAACTACACAAACAGAATAATACGTATTACTCAATTTCGGTACAAGTGAAGTCCTACACATGCATCTTTCGTTTTGTTTACTGTGTAACTTTTCGCATATAACTTCATTGTTGCCCAACCTGACTTTAATTATTTTGATCTTTTTTCTCAGGGACGTATTCTTCACGGATATTTGTTTAAAAGTTTCTATTCTAGTACCATATTAACGCTAGTTTTGTAAATTAGTTATTTTACTAAAATTAGTATCAAATTTCTTGCATACGTCTGCTCAGTAAATTGGATAAAATATTTTTCCCTTCATAATAAAAGAAGGGCACTCATATTTGCGAAATAACGCAATTAAATATACCCCGTGTCCACAAACTCGTTACCACGCCTTTCTTTTCCAAACCGTTTGTCGTAGTCATATGCGTCCACAAGATTAGAATGGGAAATCCTAGCAGGTAGATCCCAGCAACCACTTGGTACAAATATTAAAGTAAAGACTTTTTAACAATAAGATTCTTCATTGTGTCTATGAATTCATTTATCCCACTGCATTTCTCACTGATATCTTTGCAAATTTGGTAGAGTCTGTGTGCAGTACATGCGATGTGACTGAAGCTGGAGTGCATGCCTTCTGGTATTAGAAAGCCGGAAGCATGTCGCTCATTTCTTGCTCCTGATAAAGAGCGACTGGTACCTGTTTCTGAAATCTTGACTAAAATATACCCTCGACACAGGGTTGTTGCTTTGCTGATTTTTATGTTTTGTTTTGGAGTGTTTCTCTTCTCTCTTATTGTCTCATTACACTCGGATAAAATATTTCAGAAGAGTTTTTAAATTTAGGCAAATTAGCTCTTCCATAACAAGTTAAAATGAACACTAAGCGAAACTTTGACAATTTCTGCAGTATAACCAAAGATTTTTGTGAATATGACAGGTTACCAGTTTCCGTTTAGCATTTTTTCTTTCTTTTTTACTTTTGTATCTTAGATTAATGCATATATGTATCCTGTTCCCTCTGATTTCTATAGAAATATTCCTTAAACCCGCCTTCTATACATGCCATATTTATTGCTGACTGTTACACTTCTTGTACAACAGTTACTAAAAACGCATCATTTGATCAAATTTTAAATACGGTCTTTAATTTTTTAATTTAGACCATACTGAAATACAGAAACTGTGATATTGTTATGAAATATCACCAATCATACAACACATTCCATAATTTAGTTCCTTTTATTTTTATAGCAAGCCATATGTTCGAACCATGTTTTGTTCGAACATGTGGTTGAAGGTACTTATATATCATTCCAATAAAAAATCGGGTTAAACAGATTTGCCTAAAGAACTTTAACAGCTTTGCTTAATTAAGTTAAAGTTCCAAAATCTCTTTTTTATATGAGGGTAAGGTATTTAATACCACTTGTGGGTTATAATTCTGTTAAATGAAGTAATAATGTAATTTATGAATGAATATCTGCTAATTAGGTACGAATTACAACTTCCGTATTCACATGAGTAATCAAACATCCTCATGAAAATCCTGAAAATAAGGCAAGTAAACGTATTTTCCTTACACGTTTGGCAGAAGAGGAAAAATCTTCCCATTCGACTATATTTTAGTAGCTATAAAGTGCATCTAGTCACGCCTTCTAAACAATTAACTATTTCGCCAACATTCTTAAAACTTTCAGTCTGCATTTGGCAAGCTTTTCATGGATTTTCAAGGAAAGGCAAAAGTTTCAAGGAAAAGTAGCGTGCTAACAAAAGGCCCCATGTCTTTTACTTTTCATTTTTATGTAAATATTTTCGCTGCCGCAGTTAACGCTTAAAGGAGTTTGGAACAATTGTGCTCAAGGCATTTAAATAAGTGAGGAAACAAGCATAGAACATAGTAAGCAAACGTCTTTTGACTCCAAAGCTCTAGAAAAATTAACTGGTATTTTTTAAACTAAAATATTTTAATAATTTTATCCAGAAAACGATTCGTTGAAATCGAAGTCATTAGAAAAAAGTTCGCTTTAATGGTATGTTTAATGAATTTTAGTAAGATTTAAAGAAATTGAAGAAATAAGATAGCAGCTTATTCAGTAAATCTGAAACGCCTAAAATATTTTTAATTTAATTGGTTTTGTTATATACTAAGCTGTAAAATACTAGTAGTTTAAACAAATATGAATTGCGTTGT
>KK117977.1:230753-248470 GCA_000611955.2 Stegodyphus mimosarum | reverse complement strand
ATTTTGAAATTCCTGTTGCCTCTGCAATAGTTTAATCTGCATTTGATGTTGAGTGAATTTCAGCAAGGCAATTTTTTAAAGGTTGCAAATTTTCATGAATGTGTTTATGGTCCGTATGTTGAAGTTCCACCTTGTAGAGGAAGGACGTGGAATTCTAACGGCCATATGCTTCCCTAGAAGGACACACGTTGCGGTGATCTTGAAAAGAATGTTGGAATAGCCAGAATGTTAAAAAAAATTATTTTACCGTTTCTTGAAATACTTGCTGCATTTCTCATTATAAAATTTAAGTTGATGTACATAACAGTGAATGAAATGTGCATTAATATAAATTGCTTTTATTTTTGCTTGAACTCCAGCTTTTTTGTCGTTAATGACATTTGCACCTGTGAATGAAATGTGCATTAGTATAAATTGCTTTTATTTTTGTTTGAACTCCAGCTTTTTTGCCTTCCATGACATTTGTACCATCAAATGTCTGAGCTATCAACTTTAGTTCATTTCCTTGAAGGATTATGTCCAATTGTTCTAAAATACATTTTGACATGCCATCTGCAGTTTGATTTTCTAGAATAAAGAATCCCCCAGAAACGCTCAAATATTTCCCCATTCAACACATACCGTAGAACAAGGACCATCTAAGTGTGTTCCGAAACATCTGTTGTGTCATCAGCCATTAAACTACAAGCTTTCCTAATTTCCGTCCTTATCTCCTCATGGTATATTTGAAATAGACAGTCAAGTATCTCGTTGTGAATGGTCTTAGAAACACCTTTGAAGACTGCACTAGTTTCCAAGTGATTCTTCAATTCTGAATCGAATTTAGAGGCAAAATTTACTAATCCTCTAAATACCCCTTAATTTACTGAATCGTATTTTGCACAAAATTTCAATGTTCTTTTTAACCTTTATGTTATGCTCATTGACTGGAAGTCTGTATCCCTCACTAAGTTTCTCTTTAATACTAACGGTTTCTAAAAGTGACAGTGAAACTCCATTATCAACATGCTTCTTTGTCTTCTGATGCTTTTCAGTTTTTTCTTTCATTTTGTTTATATTTCTAAAACCATCTTTTGTCCACGTTACATCACCTCCAAACAGCAAGCACGGAAAATAAAACAGAGCATTTTTTACTTCACAACCGGAAAGCCAATTTTTCCGTTGGTACCATTTAGAATTGAAACTACGAATATATTTCTTCTTGTTGCTTATGCCTGGCTGACATATTAGAATATCAGGTGTTGAACGACCTCTTTTCTTAATTGTAATTTTCTCATGGAGAGACAGCTGTGAAAACGAAAGCTCTTGAAGCTCACTTACAGTCACAGAATTTATTACTTGAGGATGCAAGGACATGGTTCAAGTTTTCTGCAAAATAGAACCGAAAAAAGGAATCAAATAGAGTGGCTGAAAAATAATCTATCCAAGAATATGGTGTATGATTTTTAAACACAGCACACGCGGAGTAAAAAAAAACCAGCTCCCAACGGCATTCCAGATTCGGCATTGCAAAAGCGACAGTGCTCTTCTTCCTCTCAGCCTCGTATACTGCTTCCTAAGAGCGCATGCGCAAAACAGCCAAATATCACACGCGCGCAGTAAGAAACGTTTCCAGAATTTCGGCACTGCAAGAGCGACAGTGCTCTTCTTTCTCCCTGGCTCGAGTGCTGCTTGTGTGCGCATGCGCAGAAAAGCCAAACCGCTGGAACTGTGAAGCGCGCAGTTCAATACAAAAAATTTCGTACCTTTTTCATAAACTGGAGGATGGCTACTGACATTAAGTTTAAGGATTATGTATTGTAGATGTAGAAAGAAAGAATGAAAGAAAAAAGGGCTCATCATATTAAACATTAAAAATAATAATAGGTTGAAAGAGGGGGTGCTGTAATTCCACAGTGCTTATTACTAGCCGCCACTGTTGGAGAGCAAAAAAACATTTATATATAGTATCACGGGAAGTACTTCATTTATGTACGGTATATATTTCACCCTCCGCATTTGTATTTTGATATTAAGCATAGTTATGATAATAAGAATAGAATTAATTATAAAAACTGCTAATTATTTTCCATTATTAATTATTGTAAAATTTCGCTTCATTGTTCATTCGTTTCTATGGATGTGGAAAGGATTAATGACGTGTATCGAGTGCTACTATATACTATTTCAGATTTTAGTAATTATTACTATACCAACAAATAATCCCTCCAGTAATGCCCAATACTTTGAAATTTAGGCTTTTTAGTTACCGTAAATTGTAGCCAAACTTATAGAATAGAAGCCAAACTTAAAGAATTGTAGCCAGACTTATAGATAGAATGACAGAGAATTATCGCTAAGTCTCAAATTTAACGGCAAAGAGTTGAGAAGGCTTAAACTTACCTCTTTATTAAATCAGAACTTGAATATAAAATGTGCTACTCTTGTTTACAATTCAGCCAACTATTTGTGGCGATGCAATTTAAAGTAACAGTAAATTCAAATTTAAAATAAACTAGTATTCAAACACTGCACAATTCAGTTTAACGCGAAGTTGGCTCACAAACCTAACCGGCGTAGATATTCAAATATCCGCAATTATATGCAAGTCCGAAGATAAATCTTCTCTGAGTTAGCAACAACTTTGTAACGTGGACTTGAAAGGCAGAATACTACGCTCTGTCTTACAATCTAAAAACCTCAGTTTAAGTACTCGAGACCTGTTTTGCATTCTGGGATGGAAATGGAAAGTAGAAGTGACGGTAAAGGTCTAAATCATAATATATGGTTTATTAAAATAATAAAAACCCTACATGTTAAATTAAGCATTTAAATATTCTTTGGATTATCTGTATTATAAAGACACTTATATAAGGGAATTAAAGCGAGATAAATAAAACACAAGTAAGCATTTTTAATGTTTTATTATTGTTCTATTCCCTTAAACTACTAATCGTACCCCAAAGGTCGAGTACAGGAAGGCAACATACTCCTATTGTGACTTGAGTTGTGACCTATTGCCACCTATGGTGACTATTATGACCTATTGTGACTTCCTGGGGGAAAAGCTCGCTGTCTAAGAGTTTCTATGGCTTATCCCATTGGGGACTTAAATGCGAGATAGTATTATACTGCAGAAAATCCTACCGGAAGGCATTCCCCCTCTCAGGCAGATAGCACGCATTAGGGGGATTCACTCCGCTGTCCCAAAGTAACATTTTACGTTATTCGAAATCTGAAAGCTTACAGATTTTTGTATTAAGCCCAATGGGGCGTCTTTTTCATTTGCATAGACTAACCCGTTTCGAGAGCGTTTGGGTTAACGTCCCTTCGATCTAAAAATATTTAAAAACAGCATATCTTTAGAATTCCGATGCACAGTCTCTCGGTTTTTTTTTTCGTGCAGTGTTGCCATTGCTCGCTTTGAAATCGTGTAGTTTGTTATCCAAAATTTAATTGAAGTTTTACAAAATATGAAATAGGCAATAAAACAAATTTCCAAATTCTAAATTCAGGCATTCTGGTCTCATATTCGAGTGGGGGACTATGTGATTAAAAATTTAATGAATCTAGGTACTACTGTTTTCTCACAGCGCGAGAAACAACATACATTCATGCAGATTTTTCATTATTTAACTCCTTTAAGTATAATACAGGGAGATAATATATTTGGTGGCAACAATTTGAAAAACGATACAACGCTTTTAGTGATCCAACGCAAAATGAGGTTTTGAGATTAATAACTCTCTCTTTGATGTAATATATAAATTGAACTTAACTTATAATTAGTTTAAATATAATTTTCCTTGCGCATTTTCATGTTATAACGCCATTTTTATTAATATCATATTTTCTAGCCAGCTCAAAATTTACATATTTAACGCCTATCCTTTTCTCTTCGTGCTATTTTAAAAGTTAATCCTTCTGACGGGTTATATTTCTCATTTGACAATAAAGAGTACTTCAGCAGTATAAAAAGATTTAGAGGAAAACGGCAAGATAATCTGTCAGTTCATGAAACATCATAAGGGCTTTTATTTTGTACGTGAAGGAAAGTGGTAGTTACCTGTGCCATAAAATGGAAGACGTTAAATTTATCGATATAGTACAGAGTTACAGAAAAAAATACATTACTGCAATTTATAAATTATGTTTAGAAAAGCTGCATCGTGAGATTAAAATTCTGAAAGCTTACCTAATGGTTCAAAATTTTCGCAAGAAGTAAAGCAGTATGATATTTTCTTGGAAATATATGACTTAATATTAGCATACCTTTCTTTCTTAAAACTACTTAACTGTCATATAAAGAGTTTGAACTAATGATGTTAATGAGAAAAATCTTTACTTTGCTTTTGTGCTAGATAGCTTATTTAAGAGATTAAAAAATTTATGGCCACATCCTTCGTAAGCTGCTATTACACGTTTACGTGAATTTTAAGAGCAGCACAAATATCAAATAAGGTCGTATTTTAGACTAGACAAATGCTTCCTTTTAATATTATTTTAAAATAAGGTGATTTAAACAAGGATTTGTGCTGAACAAACTAAAAGAATAGTTAAGGTTTGTTTTCCTATTGCATATAATTTAGTGTTTTGAAGAAAATATAATTACGCGTTTGACACTAAAGTTTTATAGGAATTCTTATCGCATGGTTGAGTAAAGAAGATGAATACCTTTTGCAAGCATATTTGTGCAAAATAATAATCGTTAACAGAAGGTCTGTGGCTAAGACTCTCTCCCAAATGAGAATTTTATACGATCCATTGCGAAAGGGAATAGTTTAATGTATTTTCTTGAAAGTATAAAAAGCCAGTATAATTCTAATTTATGATCCGTCGAGTGTATGTCGAGTGTTTCTTCCAATGAACACAAATAACTTCTTATTACAGCATCTAAAAGAATGTTGACAGTTATGCTTGGTTTGGTTTCGTTTTTGCTTTTGCTGGTTATGACACAGCACACTAGGGCCATCTACTACTTAAGAGGAGGAATGCCTTCGTGGAGGACTTTTTAAGGGGAATTTGTTTTGTATATGCTTTATAGTAGTGGAAAACCACGAAAACGCCCTTGAAGCCAACCCGTTCGCCTGGAATCAACCCAGATCGGAAATACCAGTGTTCAGCGATTTTATCGCTCGGTCGCTGGTGGGCCGACAGTTATGCTATGTACAACCAAATGACAACGTACACCTCATACCAAAAAGAACATAGGGAATTGAAAAGAGTGATTTTTAAAAGACAAATTAACAGAGAAGAGAAAAGAAAATTGAATGAAAGAAAAGGTGAACTTGGGACAATATAAAATCTCTGAAAACAATAATAACCAGGTTTTGAAGACAGGATTTATCTTCCTGAAAGAGAAGAGGTGCGAGTCATTCGCTCCTCTTCTCTTCCTTCCCTTCCTTTTTAGTATCTACCTCTTCGACTTCCCCTTTTCTCTCTTTTTGTTTCCTTCTTCTTTTCTCTCTCTCTTTCCCTCTGTTATTTTTTTATTCTTTCTGTCTTTAGTCTTCCTTTCTTTCTGATTCTTTTTCCTTCTTCTTCCCATTCTTCCTTTTGTGTTCCTCTTTCCTTTCGTCTTCTTTTCCTCTCACTTTTTCTTTCTGTCTCTACCCTTCTCCTTTTTCATCTCTTCGCCATACTTCTTTATCCCTTTCTCTCTCTCCCTCTTCTGTACTTGTCTTTGATTCTATTTTTTTCTTAATCTCCTTCTCGTCCTTCTATTTTCTTTTCTCTTTCTATCTTCTTCATCACTTCCTCATCTCTCCCGTTGTCTCCTTTCTTCCTTCCTTCGTTCCCTTTCTCTTCCTTTCTTCCTTTTCTTCTCTTCCTCTTTTTCTTTCCATGTTTCTTTTTTATTTTTTTCTATTTTCTCTCCCTGTTCCATCATTCTCTCTCTTTCTTTCTCCCTTTCCAACTCCTGTATTTCTCTTCTGTCTCTTCCTTTTTCTTCATTTTTCTCTCTGTCTTTCCCTTTCTGTATATCATCTTTTTTTCTTTCTATCTGTCTTGTTGAACCTGAAATAGTAAGTAATAATAAAATATCAGTTGGATTAACATCATTTTATTCTAAAAGGAATGTGCTTTTAATGATAGCGGCTAGAAAACGATTCTCCTTTTCAGAAACTAACACGAATGCACAGAAATCACGATACAAAACTGAAAAGAGTTCAACTAAAGCAAATTAAAATCCAAAGCAAAGATAAAAAATGCGGCAAACTTCAGAGTTAAGCTGTAAAGAAACTGATTTTGAAAACAAGTGCATAATTTATGACATTATAAATATTTACACTATTATCACTAATAACATAAATATTCCTAAAATTTTCCAATTCAGTTCAACTTGATCATATGTTCGGAAACTTTAATATGAGTGGTGGAGAAGTAGTACTTCTATTGTTTACTTTGAGTCATTAAATTTCCATGTGTTTAAAGCATAACGACATTTTGTTAGTATTCGTCTAGAACACTTTACTGCTGTTTATATAGCTCCTGTGTTTATTTTAGTTGATACGTAAATAGAAATGAACAGGGATATCTGCACTATGCATCTGATAATCGAACACAGTTTCTTTTCACAAATTAATAAATATCAGTATTTAATTCAATGTTTCCGAATGAGAATAGAATCAATGTAGCTCCCCTTAGCATCCAGGCATTATTACCACCACTGTTAAAATCCCATGCCAAAAGAATATCACAGTTATGATAACTGTGACTTAAAAAATTCCTTGACTACTTGACAGATATCACTGCGATTTTGAAACATTCCACTGCAAAGAAAGTTGTCTGATGGGCGAGAAATGCTTAGAAATGTTTCGTGGTCCAACTCACGTAACGTTACATACTTTAAACAAATGAAGTTAAACATTTTCATGCAACCCAAGGACACCATATCTGTTCACAGAATCTGGCAGCTTTAGATTAAGTTGTCAGTTAGCATAATTTGGCACGATAAAGATCCGGATTCACGGTCTTACCGTTGACGATACGGCGAATGATGCTAGCGGCATACCGCCACAAAGAAAAGTATTTTTTGAGAAGTAGCTTTTGGATGCGCTTGAAAACTCATGTACATCCAACTGCTAAGAGAATCTGCGACGATTGTAGTATAAAACTCATTTTTAATCTTTACTAATGTTTCCAAACACAATTTCTTCTCTGATATTTCGCAACGGTGGGGGGGGGGGAGTGAACATATCCAACCGACCTGCCATGTTCATGGAAATGAGATTGTGGATCACCCACATGTGCACTTTCTTCACCTTGCTTATTACAGTTCGAAATCGAAACCCGGTAGAATGGTAAATAAAACCTGGTGGAATGGTCTATTGTTATCGTATGAGCACTTTGTCAAGAATCAGCTTCTGCAGTTTTCTTCAGAAAATTGTTAGAAAAAAATCAGAGTCTATGGCCAAGTCGCTCATCTTCCAACATGTGTCACCTACACAAAACTTCACCAGCCAGCGATGAATGATAAATTGTGCGTTCACTAGCTATACATGGTCGAAAAGCAGTATAAATATTGTTCGTTGCAGAATATGAAATAAACACTTTAAACCCAAAAAAAAAAACTCACATCCAGTTGTGCAGTCTATGGCTCACTTAGACAGCTCGTTACAATATAATATTATAACTCACATCTAGATGATAAGAGTAGGTTGTCGGTGATATACCTAAAAGGCATATTACAGTAGTTACATGTTATATTTTCGTCTTCTGCATTCTACATTTTCTTCCATGTTACATTTTCTTCTTCTACATTCTACATTTTCTTCCATGTCACATTTTCTTATTACACGTCTTCAATGGCCTTTTCCAATATTATTTGAAATCGGCAATTTAAAATAGTACGCACAAGCAAAACGCTGAATATTTAACCCTAAGTATAAATAGGTAACCATCATTCTATTTAATGTATGTAATTTTCACGTTTATATTCGCTCGCAATAAGAATATGCTACAGTTTGTAATGGCTAACAAAGCCCACGAGGGTTAATTGCTTAAGAGAGGGGTACGTTTCTCGAGGATTTCCTAAGTGTAACTGGTTCAAATTCGGTTATACATTGGAAAAACAAACGTGGTAATTCCTATGTAGTTATCCTCTTTGCCTGGATCGAATTACCAGTGCCCATCTATAATTTATTCGGCCGCTGACAGGCCAAGTTAAAAGTTGCATTGGTTGTGTTTTCTGTGAGCGAGCGAGATCTTCAGAAGATATCCAATGATTAAATCTAAGGATAAATTAATAATCTTAATATGAAGATATATTAAAACTATTTGGCTAGGATAGATTTGTCAGCGAACAGATGATACATGGAAATTCTGTCAAACAGTTATGTAACAGATATATTCCTGAATATAAAACTGAGATAAATGTTGTTAAGAAGTGCATATTTTATTTTAAAAGTAAACTATTAAAATACGATGAGCTGATATGCAAATACTTTTGCATTATAAAATATCATATTAAAACCATCTGCTGCAAGACAGGGAACAGCTGTCAGAATTTTTAATTTGCTGGGTAGATAAGACTATTTATTCTGCAGGGTATTGTAAAATAATGTTACGAATTTCACATTTATTTGGCTATTTATTTAGAATTGTAATTAAATTTGCTTCATGTTGCCTTAGCAACGCAGACGATTTTTGAAGAGAAAGCTACGTCGAAAAAAAATAGCAATAAAAATAAAAGAGCGCGTACATTTAATGCTTAATAAATAAATATCTCGTAATTACTGTTGCCATCCAGAAAAATCGTGATTGTTCTACTGATAATTAAAAAAAAGCTTATAAAAGCCGAGGTGAAACACCTCATCTCAGTGAGTTAGTTATTGTTGTTGCTGTTATACTTGTAGCTGTAAAAAGCGAACTGCTGTTTGTTTACTTAATGCTGTATTAATTGTAGTGATTTCGCTGTGAGATAAAACTATTTTATCTGTTTTGAACTGAGTTTTTGCTAAACGTTTGAGATATTGTGATATTGTGCGAAGATTTGTGAAGAAATATTTCAGCATTTTAATTTATTTCTTGTGGAAAGAATAAATTTTTGTTAACTTTTTACGACTTGTGCATTCAATATATAACGAACCCGTACGCACGTAACAATTTTTGGTGTCAGAAGTGGGATTTTTGAATGCCATTAACTAGAGCAATGGAAGAACAATTAAGGCAATTCATGGCAGCCTTTGCTGCATTTAAAGAAGAAATTAAAGCTGGCCAAGATTCCGTGAAAGAGGAGATGAAAGCTGGCCAAGAATCTGTGAAAGAGGAGATGAAAGCTGGCCAAGAATCTGTTAAGGAAGAAATGAAGGCTGTTCAAGAAAAGATGGAAGAATCTGTAAAAGATGAAATGAAGGCTGTTCAAGAAAAGATGAAGGAATCTGTAAAAGATGAAATGAAGGCTGTTCAAGAATCTGTAAAAGATGAAATGAAGGCTGTTCAAGAATCTGTAAAAGATGAAATGAAGGCTGTTCAAGAATCTGTTAAAGATGAAATGAATTCTGTTCAAGAAAAGTTGGAGAAATCTGTTAAGGAAGAGATGAGAGCCGTTAAAGCAAGTCAAGTAGAAATGAAAAAGGAAATTACTTGCATAATAGAAAATAAATTTGAGGCTATGGAAGGCAGAATAGACGCGGTTGAAAATAAAGTTTCTTCTGTCAAAGAACAAATAGAAGATAGAGTTTCTGCCGTAGAACAACAAATCGATTACAGAATTTCTGCTGTGAAAGAACAAATTCAAGAAAGAGTTTCTGCTGTGAAAGAACAAATTCAAGAAAGAGTTTCTGCAGTGGAGCAACAAATTGATGACAAAGTTTCCGCAGTTGCCAAAGAAGTTGATACTTTAAAGAAATTCGTAGCGACGGCAGGAAGCAATTCGGATACTTTTAAATTCCTAGCCATGCCTGCGCATCCTTCTCTGAAGCTATCGACATATGATGGGAAGACCTCCTGGCAAGTGTATAAGACACAATTTTCTATAGTTGCGGAAGCAAATGGATGGGATTCCCAAGCTAAGGCCTGTCACCTTGCGGCTTCTCTGAGAGCAGACGCAGCGGATATCCTTCAGACTCTTCCCGAAAACAAAAGGCTAGATTTCGAAGCTCTGTCCGGCGCATTGGAGCTGCGTTTTGGAGAGAAGTGTTTAAAAGATTATAGCAGGCTTCAGTTAAAATCCCGTCAACAGAAGTCTACGGAAACACTCCAGGAGCTCGCCACGGATGTTGAAAGGCTGTCCCACCTCGCCTTTTCGGAGTGCCCGACAGAAACAAGAGAAATCCTGTCCCTGCAATACTTCATCGACGGCATCCGGGATCCTGAAATACAGAAAGCACTGCGAATGGCTGATGTGAAGGACTTAAAAAGTGCTCTGGTCTACGCCATGAAATTTGAGGCAGCACAGCAAGCCACTCGTAGAGACCGCCACCCAATCAGAGCTGCTCACATACAAGAACCAGTGGATCCAATGACTGCTCGCCTAGACGAATTAACCAGAAAGGTGGATGCTTTGACACGGAATACTGGTGACAAGAAATCGTTCGTAAAGTGCTGGAACTGCGGTGCTGAAGGACACATTCGAAGAAACTGCAGAACACCCCAGGGCACGGATGTTAAAACCGCGCCTCTCAAGAAGGAGGGAAACTAATTCGTGGCCATCTCGCGGGGCGGAGGTTGCCAGATAATGAAAAGCCCCAGTTTAAAGCGCTTCAGATTTCTGCAGTGAGTGGCGGCAATAACGGAATTTTCATCATGGGACAAATCAATGGAATTCCTTGTAACATGACGATCGACACGGGAGCCAATGTTACCATCATTCGAAAAGATTTGGCTCAACAACTCGAAGGTAAACTTATCTGGACGCCGCCCTGCGTTACCCTCCAGACTGTGTCCGGGGAGAAGATCGATATAGAGGGGAAATTAAACGTTAACATCACGTTTGGAAGTGCCACTTACCATCACACGGCCTATGTAGCAGAAATTACAGACCCTTGCATACTCGGATTGGACTTTTTAAGGAAACACAATTTTTCCTTGGACTTTAAAAATAACGAACTGCATTCTGCCTCTGAAGACATAACTTTATTCGAAATTAATGATGAAGGAGTGAAATCTATCCACAAAATAATAGCTCAAGACGATATCACAATACCGGCAAGAACAGAAATTTTACTTCCTGGATCCATAGCCGAAAATAGAAATTTCCGCTACGGCGTCATGGAATATCCCAAGAAATGTAATAGCCCTAAAGGAGTATTAATAGCCTCAGCACTCGTCGACCTATCAGGGACCGTTATCCCGGTGAGAGTTGCCAATGTAACTGATAAGGCGAGGGTTATTAAGAAAGGTGAAGTGGTTGCAGAATGTACCCCAGTAACCAGCGTTGAAAGAAAAAGTAACATCTCAAAACCCGTGTCTTCCGACAACATTATATCGGAGTTACTGCAGAATGCGCAATTAAACGATGAAGAAAAGAATGCTGCCGAGCGTGTTATTAAAGATCTTCAAGATGTTTTCTCCCGTTCGTCTTCTGACGTTGGTCGAACCAGTTTGACTCAACATAGAATCGATACTGGTGATCATCCACCAATCAAGCAACATCCAAGACGTCTGCCGATTGCGAAACAGGAAGAGGTACGAGCACTTTTAAAGGACATGCAAGAAAGCAATGTCATCGAGCCTTCAGCAAGTCCCTGGGCATCTCCCATCGTCCTGGTGAGGAAGAAAGACGGATCAACCAGATTTTGCG
The DNA here is from genome assembly GCA_000611955.2 of Stegodyphus mimosarum. Classification (NCBI taxonomy): domain Eukaryota; kingdom Metazoa; phylum Arthropoda; class Arachnida; order Araneae; family Eresidae; genus Stegodyphus; species Stegodyphus mimosarum. The sequence goes on along the minus strand of KK117977.1, from coordinate 236,745 downwards.
TTGACTATCGCCGGTTGAACGAGGTTACGAAGAAAGACAGTTACCCTCTTCCTAGAATTGACGATATTCTGGATACTCTTTCTGGAAGCAAGTGGTTCTCGACACTTGATTTAAAGAGTGGATATTGGCAGGTAGAAATACATCCTGATGACCGAGAAAAGACGGCATTTACTACAGGACAAGGACTTTGGCAGTTCAAGGTGATGCCGTTTGGACTATGTAATGCGCCGGCTACATTCGAACGTCTAATGGAGACTGTTTTAAAAGGTCTTTCATACGAAGCCTGTCTGATATACCTGGATGACATCATCATCGTCGGGAAGAGTTTCGAAGAACATTTGGAAAATCTTAGAAAGGTGCTTCAGAAACTGAAAGAAGCCAATCTGAAGTTGAGTCCCGCTAAATGCAAATTATTCAGACAGGAAGTGACTTACCTCGGACATGTCATCTCTGCTGAAGGTGTGCGCACGGATCCTGAAAAAGTGTCAGCAGTTAAAGACTGGAGACGTCCCGAAAATGTCCACCAGCTGAGAAGCTTTCTAGGGCTTTGCACCTACTATAGGAGATTCGTGAAGGATTTTTCATCCATTGCGAGACCCCTTCACAAGCTGACAGAGAGCAAGCAAAAGTTCGTGTGGACAAAAGAATGTGAGGATGCATTTAAGAATCTGAAGGAAGCCTTAACATCTGCTCCAATCCTGACGTATCCTCAGCTCGACAGACCATTTATTCTCGACACGGATGCGAGTAATGAAAGTGTCGGCGCTGTTCTGTCCCAAGAAATAGAGGGCCAAGAACGTGTAGTAGCTTACTGGAGCAAGTGCCTATCTAAACCGGAGAGGAATTACTGTGTCACCAGGAAAGAGTTGCTCGCCATAGTCAAAGCCGTAGAACATTTCCATCATTATCTATACGGCAGAAAATTCCTGCTCCGCACAGATCATGCATCATTGGCCTGGCTTTTAAATTTCAAGAATCCTGAGGGTCAGATAGCCAGGTGGATACAGAGACTCCAGGAATATGACATCACTATCCGTCATCGCAAGGGACAGTCGCACGGAAACGCTGACGCCTTGTCTAGAAGACCTTGCCCAGAAAACTGCCGATATTGTTCCAGGGTCGAAGCTAAATACCAACTGGTTAATCCAGTCGCACGGCAAATTACAGCATCAACATTGGCTGATCCAGATCCATGGACTGACAAGGAAATCAGGAAAGACCAGCTACAAGACCGTGATATTAAACCCATAATTGAGTTAATGGAGACCTCAAACAGAAAACCTACTTGGCAGGATATTTCGAGCTATAGTCCCACGACAAAACAATATTGGGCTCTCTGGGACTCACTCCATATTCGAAACGGCGTCTTGTACCGAAAATTCGAATCGGATGATGGAAAAACTTTCCGATGGCAGCTGGTACTCCCAAGATCCCGAATCCCGGACGTCCTTAAAGAACTACATAGCAGCCCTGCAGGAGGTCACTTCGGAATAATGAAGACCTTGCAGAGAGTTCGGGAGCGTTTCTACTGGAATAATGCAAAGGATGACGTGCAAAAGTGGTGCCGAACTTGCGATGCCTGTGTAAGTCGGAAAGGACCGAAGAAACGCAGCCGGGGGAAGCTGCAACGTTACAATGTAGGAGCACCTTTTGAACGTATCGCCTTTGACATCTTAGGACCTCTGCCACGAACTGCTGATGGCAACAAATACATCCTCGTTGCCATTGATTACTTCACCAAGTGGCCTGAAGCGTATCCTATTCCTGATCAAGAGGCTGTCACAGTAGCAGAGATGATGATACAGCACTGGATTTCCAGATTCGGAGTGCCTCTTCAGTTACATTCCGATCAGGGAAGGAATTTTACCTCGGCTGTAGTCAAGGAACTCTGCAAGCTACTCGGCATTGACAAAACCCAAACGACGCCTTTACATCCCCAGTCGGACGGTATGGTAGAGAGGTTTAATCGAACCATCCTCAATAACCTCTCATTAGTGGTTTCCAGAAACCAACAGGACTGGGACAAGAAGTTGCCACTATTTTTACTGGCTTACCGCAGTGCTGTCCACGAGACTACCGGCTATTCCCCATCTCAGATGCTCTTCGGTCGTGACCTTCGTCTGCCATGTGATCTTTTGTTTGGTCGCCCTCCAGATGCGCCTTCATCGCCTGAGGAATACATTCAAGACCTCCAGGCCCGGTTTGAAGTGATGCACAACTTTGCACGAGAGCGAGTCAACTTGGCGACGGAGAAGATGAAGACCCGCTACGACACGAGAGCTACTGGACATCGTTTCAACGAAGGAGACAAGGTGTGGTTATGGAATCCGACTCGTCGAAAAGGACTTTCTCCGAAACTACAATCACCTTGGGATGGTCCTTACACAGTCCTAAACAGGCTGAACGACGTCGTGGTTCGGATCCGTAAGTCATCGAACTCTAAACCTAAAGTCGTTCATTACGACAGGTTAGTTCATTACTATGGCCATAGTACGTAGTGTATATAGTTGTAAATAATAATGTACATAGTATAAGACCATGGTCCTATTTGTATTTAGTATTTGATTTGTATTTGTTAAGTAGTAGTATTTGATAAGTATTTGTGTTTAATAGCATTTGTATTTGATAGTATTTGTACTTAGTATTTGAATTGTATTTCGCGTTGGATAGAATTTAATTTGCTGAAAGTCACTTATTTTAATTATTGTTTATTTTGTTATTATAAAGTAATGTTTATTATAGCACTGATGCTTTAGTTGTAAGTTTGGCTTCCTGTCCAGGGATTGTACTGCCCGGGACGTGCAGTCCTTGGGAAGGGGGCAATGTTACGAATTTCACATTTATTTGGCTATTTATTTAGAATTGTAATTAGATTTGCTTCATGTTGCCTTAGCAACGCAGACGATTTTTGAAGAGAAAGCTACGTCGAAAAAAAAATAGCAATAAAAATAAAAGAGCGCGTACATTTAATGCTTAATAAATAAATATCTCGTAATTACTGTTGCCATCCAGAAAAATCGTGATTGTTCTACTGATAATTAAAAAAAAGCTTATAAAAGCCGAGGTGAAACACCTCATCTCAGTGAGTTAGTTATTGTTGTTGCTGTTATACTTGTAGCTGTAAAAAGCGAACTGCTGTTTGTTTACTTAATGTTGTATTAATTGTAGTGATTTCGCTGTGAGATAGAACTATTTTATCTGTTTTGAACTGAGTTTTTGCTAAACGTTTGAGATATTGTGATATTGTGCGAAGATTTGTGAAGAAATATTTCAGCATTTTAATTTATTTCTTGTGGAAAGAATAAATTTTTGTTAACTTTTTACGACTGGTGATTCAATATATTACGAACCCGTACGCACGTAAGAATAATATGAAAAACTAGAAAGATGAGAATGCAGACGTTTCTAATATACAAAAATGAAAATAACATATCAGACATTAAAAAAAAATTTCCGTATCCAATTTGCAATCCAGACTTATTTAAAATATAATTTCTCGAGATTTTAGAATTTTCATAACACTGATATTTATTAAACATATGTACATTTTAATACATACATTCAAATAAGCAATAGGATAATTTTTTATTAATTCACTTGTTACCCAATATCCACAAGCATACTGAATATAATACGAATTTTATGCATTAAATTAAACTGTTCACTAAAATTTTAATTCATCCTGTTTTCTCCTTATAAATGTTGTAGAGACATTAGGTTTTTTAGAAGCAAGAGAGATCAAAAATGAGCAATCCCCTCGACGGGATTCGAACCACGGGCCTCTCGATTACGCGTCGAGCGTGCTGACCACTACACCACGAACGCATGTGAAGAAGGCGGGAGAAATATCTTATAACGTTACTACACTAATTTTGTAAAAGGTGCACGTCCAATGTCCTGTCAGAAACGCTTCGAAGATGTGGCCTTTATTTCTTATTTTTACTGATGAAATTTTATTTGATTTGCCTCATCTTTCCTATTTGCCTCATCATTTCGCTGCGAGGTTCTTTCATTTTGGAATTTATGTAAGTTGAATGGCTAGCAGTTTTATCATAAGATTAGAATTTGGGCATGGCTATATAGAAGAGGTTTCACTGTTACTGCATTATAGTATAACGTTTTGCTTTCTGTTGGCAGCTCCAATGCTGTCCCGAAATAAATATTATGAAAAAAGCATAGATTCGGTAAGTTGAACTTATCAATTAGTTTTTCTATCTTAGGCGGAGCTTTTAGCCTTTGTTAGAAATTTGTTAGAAATTGTTTGAATTTACAGCAGTTGATGGAAGCTCGTATTTAATCCTAGTCCAGGTGACTGGTAAATTTATTTTGTATATTTAACCCTCACAAGTAGAGAGGTAAATTAAATTCGAAGTTATCCCATTTCTTGTGTCTGTTTTAGACATTAAAATCTCAGTACTATATATGTTGTACATGTACACTGAGCAAAAAAAAGAGGGGAGGGATAGTTCCATATCACCCGTCCTACTGGGCCTATTGACGAAATTAAACTTTCGTTTTTCATGCCTCGAAAGCGCGACTTACGTTATGTATTAAATTTATATATAGCATTGTTCTAATATAGGTATTTTGACACAAAATCGGACTTTTTCTGAGCTGACATGCTAATTTTTTGTCTATTTTCTATTGGATTGTACTTGCCGAGATTTGTAAAAGTCGCACGAGTAGTTTTTAAAAAATTAGCACTCAAAATTTTAGCTCCTGAATGTTAATTGTGTTTGGTATATATTTATTAATATCTCTTTTTTATTAAATTTATTTGCTTCTTCCTTTCACATTTCGTAATTTAGATTCATTCCAAATAACATTCGCCCATTTTTAAATGATTTATTTTTTAAATTTGTATTTTTAAATAATTTTTATAAATTTTTCGAAAAACATTTTGAATTATAAGCTATAAAATTTTTATCACCATCTTAAAGTAGATGTATTTCTTAGTAAGCCTCCAAAAAATTAGAATTTTTTATTCAAAATTTCAGAAGATATACGTGAATTTATATATTTGCGCGTTTCGAAATTTCGCCCATTTGTTGAAGACGATAATAACATCAAATGTGGTTTAGACACTTTGTTAAAATTATTTGAAAGTAAAGAACGATGTGACTTTTTTTCCGCTCATCCACAATGTAAAAAGGTAGGAACGATTTGACGTTTTCTCCGTTCCTGCACAATGGAAGGGAAAGGCAAATAGGTTGCCATATATTAAGAAGTTCGCCAAGTGTATTTTTCTTGGCGCAAAAGAAAAAAATGCGCCAAGTTAAATTTTTTAATTTCTCCGTAAATTTGTTACCAAATTTTACAAAATTTAACATTTAGGCATAATTTGGATTTTAGAACCGAAATATGGAAAAACATCGGTATGTTATTTCAGAAAAAGTCTCATTTTTTGTCAAAATACCTATGGTTGAAAAAAACTATATATAAATCTAATATATATCCTAAGTCGCGATTTCGAGACATGAAAAACGCAATTTGAATTTCTGCAATCGGCTAAATAGAACGGAAGATATAGAACATTCTCCCCCCCCCTTTTTTTTTTCGCAGTGTACCACAAGCTGATTGTAAGTGAGCTAGCTTAGTTAAGCCCAAGACAGGTATTGAAGTAAAACACATTTGGAATTTAGTTGGATTTTAGTTCAGAAGACATTTGGAATTTAGTTGAGAATTGTTATATGAATGTAGGCGTAGTTTCACAAAAGCATGGGCGATCGAAATTTTCGCCACAAAAGGAAGCTAGAAAAATTATTTAAAAAAGAAAATCTGGATGTCATAACTTACAAGAATTTAAAAATGTGTAAGCAGTTCGTGATCCACACGAGCGTTACATCTTTTGTTTTAAACTAATAAGTATTATATGCATTTTTAAATATTGAGGGCTTTTCTGTAAAATAACTTCCATAAATTTCAGACTGCAGTATTAGGTTGATGCAAAAACTAGTAGCTTATTAAATGCTAAGAATTTATGTTACACATG
>KK117977.1:186523-230734 GCA_000611955.2 Stegodyphus mimosarum | reverse complement strand
CGTAATTAATTGATACAACTGTGTAGGAGGTTGCATGAAACATTGTTATAGCAGCCAAACAATATACGGTTACTACAGCATTAACTCAGTGAGTCATGTAGTCACCTTCACTGTCCATGACCAATCTACTAACATTGGCGAACGGGTTCAGGGTCGCGCCTGTAGAATTGCTATGTTTTGTGGCAGAAGAATGTTTCAGTAGCAGCTTTATCAGAAAAGAATTTCCTCTGAATGTTTTCAGTAGCAGCTTTATCAGAAAAGAATTTCTTCTGAATGTGAGAGACTGACATAGGGTTACATACCAATTTTTACTGTCATCACTTAGCACTGCATCCGTTCTGTATACCATACCTTAAGGTTTTAAAATTATATGAATTAGGGCCAAGAACACAAGAGCTATCCACCCAGAGAGAGGCATGATTTCGAGGAGGATGTTTTAGTAGCCTGAATTCATATCACATATGGGAAAAGAACACACAAACCGGCGAAGCAGCCAGCAAGTTTACTTTTGATCGAACCTAGGGCGAACTCTTAGCATTCAGCGGTCTTAACCAATCGGCCACTTGTGGGGTCACAAGACACAAAACAAATGATTGAAAGGTCACATTTCCTATGTTGTGCCGAAAGCCAGGCTGTTTTTTTAACATTTTCGTGAAGATACAAATTTAAGCTATCTTCGTCCAAATTTTAGCATCTTCGTGAAATTCTTGAATGCAAATCATCAGTTCTGTCAAATAGCTTTACCCTTAAAGGTGAAATTCATTGCATTGCCATACTTTAAGTAATGCAAATACTTTCATGATACATATCACATATCATTTTGGCCACCTCTACTGCACTTGACCCTTGGTTGAAACCTGAAGGGCAGAATATATCAGAAATGGTTGGTCAGCTTTGCCTACTTAACATTCCATCCTATTTCGGCTGGAGAATACACAAAATACGCTCGAAATTAAATTACACTACCTTTTCCCAAATACAGAATTATGCAATAACAATGAAATAACTGATACTGAGCTCCTGGCAACGCTGTGTTGCTCACCCATAATAAAACGTTACGAACTTATGCGCGGATCCAAAATTTTTAGGGCACCTGTCCATTTTAAAGATGACTTTATAATTAGTTCCCTCGTCAAATTTCGAAATTCAAAAGCGAAATTATATTGATAACACTACAAATGATAAAAGGATACTGTTTTTGAAACTGCAGATTTTTCAGAGTATATGCCAATATTAAACACATTATTTAAATGCTCTGAGCGCCCCGGTAAAGTCGCTCAGCACGGGTAGTTTAGGCTGGGGTTCGAATCCCGACGAACGATCCACTTCCATGGGCGTTTTCTTTGAGACTAACTGTAATATTTTGATTCTTTTATTTTTCTATTAATGTAAATGCGCTTCAGTCTCAATTATTGTCGTTTGACGACACGCATAATGGTTTTTAAGCCGGATTCGAATTTTTCACGCTTTTCCCTTGATAAGTCCGTGATGAACCTCGAGTTAGCTAAATTGCCATTTACTGCCATTTTTTGTAATTTATGCTGATGATTTTAATAAGTAATTTAGATTGTCCTTAATAATGCTATTAATTTTTAGGTGTTTTAATTTTTTAAATGTTTTTTCAAGAGTAATTGATTATTTGTTCAAAGCATATTTACGCTCTGAAACTAAGGTATCAAATTTACTTTTAGGCGATTGCTTTTAGAATTTCGCTCCTTTTTCTAATCTTTAAATTTAATTTTGCAGCTCTATGCGCAAAATTCTTGACCAAATAGGTCTCTCATGTTCTAGTACTACTTCCTAAAATTTTCTAATGTGTAACATATAGAAGAGCCATTTTTCTTAGAAAGCCCTCTACGAAAGCCTCTGCCCAGAGTGCTTTGCTCTGATCTAGTGCTTTGCTCTGATCAGCTAAACCAAACTAAATGCACTGAATTTTTAATTTCTATTTAAGCGTTTTCAGTGCTTTTGCGACTTTAATAATGAAACTGTGTTAATATTTTAAATGCAGAAATCGAAATTTCCAAAATCTAAGACTATAAATCTTTGTAGAAAACAAAACTATGCTGGCTAAAAGCTTTGTGTTCAAGTAATTCTTCTCCAAAATTCCATTGTCTTACGAAATGACAAAACATAAAATATCCTGCTTTGTTTATTCATTGTGGATTCCTTCTGCTTCCATCCAAAAAAGAAATAAAGATAAAGGATTTTTTTTCTTCAGAACAACGTATTAGTTTTAAAATAAAGTCGTCGTGCTTTCGGTATTAAGTCATTTTCCGCTATCCGGATTGCTTTATTGAACTTCTTCTGAATTTTAAATCCCTTTTGCGAGATTTTTCCCTTGTAGTATAACTTATTCTGCATATTTAAGAATCTTCCGAAAGCGAAAGAATGGGAACTAAGATAACGTTTTTGATGATCAAAACCTTTTAAATAAGATTATCTAGAGAGATGTTAAATGAAAAAGGTATTTTCAAAATTGCTGACTTCATAAATGCATTATTAACATTATCAGTATATTCTTCTGTCAACATCATTCTTTCATTATACTTCAGAAGGTAAGTTTTTCAAACTTCCATGAATATAAAATATCAGTCTGTGTAGAAAAAACTTTTATTAAATATGCCTTTCAGTGTAAAAATATCGCTTTTATTTACTTTTACAATTCATTTAATTTATGCCGTGAAAATAATGTGTCTGCATAATGCAAAATAATTTTACGTAAATTAACTTAATTTTTCTCATGAATTCATAACACGAAACTTCAACTATGCTCTCGCCAGGATTAAAACTCCCGACCTTGTTACTGCTATCACTTACACCAAAAAAGCATGGACGTGTTGCAGAAGAAAACTGCATACATTCTCCTCCTCTAAAAAGCAACTGAACAGGAAAACGACGAATTTCCAAATCCAAATGGTCGCGAATTAATATCTATCAGATTGAGTGCCACTGTAGAATTTATCAGGCTTTTCGAGGAAAAAACACAAACCTTTCGTTATGCCTCGACCGGAATTCGAATTTCGGTCCTTCCGATTGTCAGTCGGATGTGCTACCTCTTACACTATAAAGGTATGCAACAAGGAACGAAAGATTTTTAACAAAATTCTTTAAGTAGAATCCTCAAAGCAAAAAAAATGGTAAAATTAATTTTTGCTTCCGATTTTTCCCCAAAACCTTGGTAATATTTCAAGTTAACTCAAAAGTTTTGTTCAATTTTTATCTCTTTTGTTTAAATTCATTTGCTTTATCTGAATCCTTTCCTTAAAATACAAGTTATAAAGGTGCAGAGCATCCATAAATTTTAAAACATTTTTGAAAAATCAAGTAAAATTAACATATTATATGAATGTGGTTTCCGCATAAAGAGAGTTGTTTGAGCTAAAGCAGCTAGGTATTGGCAGAAATATTTTGCATCTTTATGTAAAATATTGTATGTTGAATCAAATTTTTGGAAATAGACCTACAAGAAGCGCATTAATGGGCAATGCTATCCATTTTGGTAAGGCCTATCCAGGCACAACTATTTGTACACCCTTTTCTATTAATTAGTTAGGAACATTGCACACAAAAACAATGGGACAGTTCTATACCTGCCTTTCTACTGGGCCAGTTGACGAAATTCAAACTGCGTTGTTCATGTCTAGAAAGCGCTACTTAGTATATGTATTAGAATTGTATATGACATAGTTAGAATGTAGGTATTTTGACACAAAATCTGACTTTTTCTGAAATGATATGTCAATTGTTTTCCATATTTCGATTCTACCACTCAAATTATGTCTAAATATTAAATTTTGTAATTTTCAGTGAGAAATTTATGGAGAAATTTAAAAATTTATCTTCTCGCATTTTTTTCAGTTTGCGCCGATAATACACTTGGCGAACTTCTTAATTTATAGCAACCTCTTTTCCATTTCCTTTTTATATCGTGCATGAACGGAAAAAAAACACATCGTTTCTACTTTCAAATAATTTTAACAAAGTGCCTAAACCACATTGGATGATATTATCGCTTTCAACAAATATGCCAAATTTCAAAACGCGCCAATATGTAAATTAACGTATATCTCATTAAATTTTGAATAAAATTCAGGTATTCAGGTATTATAATTTTTTCAGGTATGCTTAGAAATACATCTTCTTTAAGATGATGGTAAACATGTTATAGATTATAATTCAAAACATTTTTCGAAAAATTTATAAAAATTATTTAAAAACACAAATTTAAAAATAAATCATAAAAAATGTGCGAATTTGATTTGGAATGAACCTAAATTTTGAAAAATGAAAGGAAGAATCAAATACGTTTAATAAAAAAGATATTAATAAATAAATATCAAATTCAATTAACATTGAGGAGCTAAAATTTTGAGAGTTAATTTTTTAAAAACTACTCGGGCAATTTTTACAAAACTTGGCAGTTTGGCAAATTATTAATCTGATATAAACAACAGCAATTCCCCCCATTGAGCTAAACATCCTTTCAGTTTGTATAAATCACTCTGGGATTTGAAATATGTGAGCCACAAAGTAAGGTTTCCCAACAAAATGATATATTCGATGATATTTCTCAAATGTCTAAATTTTTATGATTTATTCAAAATGGTGCAACCATAAATCACACAAACTTCAGAAAATGGCTTTAGTGCATTACAGGTAAATGTCCTTTACCCCCCTCCCCCCCCCGTTTTAAGCATTTCAAGAAGCACTACAGTCAAAATTTCAGTTCAGTAGAATCTTTTATTTTTTAGCGGTAAACAAAATTACTTTAATTCATCTGCCACTTATAGGAAGACTTTTATGAGCTAAAAGTCTTTGTCTTTTATTCATCTGTGAAATTTTATTCTCTTTTTGTGTGAAATGCAGAATCTACATTTTTTCCCTTTAAAATGCGCTTCTTTCTGGGTTTTTATTTACATTTTGTTCAGCTAAATATGTGGCAAAAAACAGACTCCGGTTCAAAAAATATTCCGAACAAAGTAAAGGAGGAGAGATCGTTGCCATTACATGCAGTTTAAAATCTTTTCTTTAGAGTCCATATAATACTATTACTTTCTTTGTAAGTGTAAAATAAATTATTGTGGAGCAAACAATGGATTTTTCTTCATAATAAAAGTTTCCAGTATTATTATAATTAACAAGGAACGTTTCTGGTGATGTATATACAATGTTTGTCTGTTTATATACGTACATACGTACATACATACACACAAATATATATATAAATCAAAAAATCAAAAAACAATCGGAACGATGAAGAATGAAATTCCGTATTAAAAAGTTTGAATGTGTAACCTAATTTCTCCGGGTTACATTATAAACTGGTAGAACGCAAATTAAAGAAAATTACAAAATTGCAATCAAATAATTTTCACTTCAAGGAGTAAAATCATGTAAAATACAGGAAATTTGTACATAACAAAACCAAAAATAATAAAAGTTTTAATCTCTTTTGTTTAACGCTTCAAACAGAACTTGTCAAGGGAAAATTGTTTTGAAGCCTTAAACCAAGTTGATAAATGAGTGTCGAAAACATGTTTCGTTCCCATGAATCCTTTGAGACTCCAAACTGCTTCTTATTAATCCGTCTTTCATACGAAACAAAATTTATTTTTAAAGTCTAAAAAAATTCATATCTTTCTCCTACACGCCTTCGCATTCATATAGTACAAAATTTCTGTACAAATGCAAAAAAAATTAAAAAATCTGAAGAAGACTAAAGAGGCTAAAATCTAACTAAATGCAAGACAAAATTAAAACTAAATTCTGATTACAGAATTAATCAATCAATTTTACTTCAAGATTGAAAAATAAATTATTCAGTCAATGTATTTATATCCTAATACTAGGGCTTGTGAATTTAAAAATAATTTTGTAATTTCTGGAGCGAATCTTGTAAATAAGGAGAAAATACTAAAATGAAAACAATGAAACCATTGAAAAAATCAAACTTACCCTTCCAAAAATTTACATGTCAGCAGTATGTCTCAGCTGCTAAAAGTATAGAAGCCTAAGAGGTTGCCAGAATTTTAAACGAACCTGAAGAAGGGGAGACCAAAAAATGAAAAAATCTTCCTCTTTCAAATAGCAAAGGATGTAAAACCATAAAAAACCCGCGTTTTCTTGGCGTGAAGCAATTGGTGGCTGAAGCGGAACGGGGGCGGAGGTGTTCACTAAGAAAAGGCAACAAGTGACAATATCGTTTTTAGATGCTATCATAGTTATATATATATAATATCGTAGTTCTACATATATAAAACAATCGCAGTTATATATATATATATATATATATATATATATATATTGTTGCGTGCGTACGGGTTCGTAATGGCTTGAGTGCACAAGTCAATAAAGGTTAATAAAATTTATTTTTTGCACAAGAAATAAGACAAAATGCTGAAATATTTCCTCAGAGATAGTCGTATAATATCACAATATCTCATAGCAGTTATATTTTTAAACTACTAGAATATGAACGGAACTCAGATACAAAATGCAGATAAACTAATTCGATCTCACAGCGAATTCGCTACAATCAATAATAATATAGTTCGCTTAAAAGAACAGCAACTGAGCTGAGATGTTTTCCTACAGCTTTTACAAGCATTTCAATCATTCACGAGAACATTCTGGTAATTTCTCGATTTTTCTGGATATCAAAAACAATTACGAGATATCTATTTGTTAAATATTATATGCACGCGCTCTTGTATTTTTACTTTTCCGGCGTAACTTTCTCTTCAAATAAGTCTCGTGCTGCATCACACGAGGAAATAAAACAATTTTAATTACAATTCTATTAAAATAGTATATATATATATAACAATCGTAGTTATATATATATATAAGATAAATAAACGTGCGAATCAAAATTTTAATATGCAATATTTCTAACCTCAATTCTTTATTTTAATTTGGTTATTTCCCCTTTCTCTCGTGTTAGAATATATGTTATTTCCCCTTTTACAGTCTTACATAACACCGCTATGCAGCTATAATTTATCCAGTCACGATGATATGATGTCGAAACTGACATTGAAACCATATCCTCTTGACTTTTCTCTACGTTTTCCTTGAATAGTTACAATTCTCTTAGGTCGCTTGCTTCGAGCTAAAGTGCCGGTACTTTCCTTTATATTTTATCCATTGTATTTGTCTTAAGATACAGCAAAGGCGCAAAAAAATGTGATGGAGAAGTCTTGCAGATCACGCATATAATGATGTATGAATCTAATAAGCGTCTTAAGTGTTGTTTTGTCAAATGTAACCTTTTCAGCTAGGCTTGTCTGTGCGTTTCATCATTGCACTACGGGTTTATAAATTTCAACACCAGTATCATCTACAAACATCGGCCATCATTGAAATCTTGTGCCGTCTCTTGCATCATAGATTATTACACATGTATTATTGTTTTGTCCAGAAATAAATTGACTTGTGTCTACAGCTACATTTTTCTGCAAGTTTGATCATTCGACTACACATTTATGAATCCCAACGGTAGCACCATCAGCAACCATAAGCAATAACTGAAATCTTGTGTCTTCTCCCACATCCTAAATTACTACTCATATTGTAGTTTTGTTCAGAAATAAATAGTTTTGTGTATATTGCTACGTTTGTTTGCGAGTTTCATCATTCGGCAACGCTTTTATGAATCTCAAAGACAGCAGCAGCTGTAACTATAATCCACGACTTAAATATTTAACTAGATAAATATTAATAATTATATATTTTCTTTTAATCGTAAAATACTATCACAAAACTTAAAATAATTAATAATTCTATACAGTTCTGTGTATAGCCATAAAGTAATTTTTATTAGTAATAAAAATCTGCAATTATTTATGAAAACTATCAGTTACATAGTGTCATAATTTGAATATATTTTAATTTATGTTTATTAGATTTATTACTAAAAAGATTGTAGGGATTTATATTCATTTTTACTAACCAGTTAAGCTTAAGTTTATGCTATCTTTCCTATAAGCCTTTATACCCCTAATTGTCAATGACAGAATATTTAAATTTGGTAGCGCGCGTGAAGGAGGGCAAATTCTACCAATGGGAGAAAAAGGTTAGAAGGGAAAGTTAGAGAGTGTAGGCAAGCACTGTACTTTGTAGCGTGAGCTTCTGATTCTGCATTTATTGCTGTTAAAAGTGGCGTAATAGCTATTACATTTTTGCCAAGTGACTTCGACGCTGTTTTGGGTAGCAGAATTATCTGAGCCCCGGTAAAAAAAACTCTACTGTTTTTTAATATCTTTGAATTTTTAGTTTAGGTCTTGTTGACTGAGTTAACGCCCAAGTGAGGTGTAGTTTGTTAGCGTCAAGTCGACGCATTGTGAATTTTAAAGAGTTTTAATAAAGGGTTTTTTTAACCCTTCTCTTGCCTAGTTTTTGCACTTATTTCAACTGTCACTCCAAAAGCTGAACAAAGAGAAGTCACAAGGTAATGATTTAAACTATAAAGAACTGCATTTTTTAGTTTTAAATCATTCAGTTTTTAATCAATAACAGACAGGTTAAATTAGAGAAATAAAGATTTTTTAAAGATTTTATTCTTTGCCAAATGGGAATACTCTCCGTTCCGGTTGAGGATAAAAAAAAGGTCTTATATTTCAAGCAGCGTCAATACTTGCCAATGTTGCTTTTACACTGTTTTCTCAGTTTTTGGCACTCAGATACCGAGCCACTATTGTATTTTGCCAAAACAAGATTTCATATTGTTACGGATTTCATATTTATTTAGCTGTTTATTTAGAAATGTAACTAAAATTGTTTTTTTCCCGTGCAACGCAGACGATTTTTGAAGAGAAAGCTACGTCAGAAAAATAAAAATAAAAGCGCGCGTGCATTTAATATTTAATAAATAAATATCTCGTAATTACTGTTGCCATCCAGAAAAATCTAGAAAAATCGAGATTGTTCTAGGGAATAATTAAAAAGATTGCAAAAGCCGACTTGAAACACCCCATCTGAGTTGTTGTTGTAGTTGTATGTGTTTAAAGCGAACTGCTGTTTGTTTACTTAACGCTGTAGCGATTTCGCTATGAGATAGAATTAATTTATCTGTTTTTAATTGAGTTTTGCTAAACGTTTGAGATATTGTGCGAATATCTCTGAAGAAATATTTCAGCATTTTGATTTATTTCTTGTGGAAAGAAGGAACTTTGTTAACTTTTTAGAGACTTGTGCATTCAATCCATAACGAACCCGTACGCACGCAACAATATGTTAAGAAAAACATTACACTTACTTCGAGGTAATAAAATATTTTCTAAATCTTAAAAACATTGCAATTTGCTATTTTTTTGTATTCTAGTTTAGCATTCGAAACACTTCGTTTGAAACTAAGCTTAATTGTTGCGATAGGCATATTAATTTAAAAATTAATCCAAAAATTCAGGATAAAAAATAAAACATAGTATGTTTAAGACCGAGTTGTATAAAATATAATATCAGTCTCAAATAGGAATAAAATATTTTCTGTGCTATTTTTCAAAGTTAGTCTATGCAGCACATAAACTTTTGGACTAATTTAATGAAGAAGAAACCTTTAATTGTTCAAAACGTAGTTGTGCATTTTTTCTTCAGAGAATCATTTTCACACAAAGGTTTCTATAAATTCTAAATTCATTCATCACGTGAAATCGAGACAATCTTTTTTTTTTTGTCAAAGCAGTAAGATTTGAAAAGCAAAAATAATAACACTTCATTTTAAGTATTAAACTTAATTCCTATATCACTTGTTTTATATACTGTCAAGTTTCATATTCGTAAGTTAGCAGTTTATAAGTAGCCGTAAGCTACCAGTTACTTCTGATTTCTATAATATGGAATTTGAAAGACACAGCTTACTATCTTATTATAATAGTATATTCAGATGTATAAGAACTTCGGCTACATTATCTTGCAGAGAATGAGGCTTTTACTAAATCTACCTTATGGCAAATCCGCATTTGACTGTAAGCCCCTTATCTCTATGTCTAATATGAAACAGACACTTAAGAAGGGTTTAAAAGACCCTTTTATTTAAAACTAAGTAATTCGAAAAGAAGGCACATCTGGTGCTTAAAACTCAGCCAGTAATTACGGCAAGAACACAAACCGTAGAATTTTGAAATTTAAAACTAAATCAAGGCATTATTATACAAAGGCTATACATTAAAATTTAAACTTGGAAGTTGGCTCTTAAGCTCACACCAGCGTGACAGTAATATCGGCAAGCATAAAGCAACGCCGAAGACAGAAAAGCTAAACTTACACTAACAACTAGTAATGTGGCCTTCGGCAGGAAGAATATGCTCTCTGTAATCAATCCCAAAACCCCACTTAATCCCATATCCTCATACGCTTTTCATCTGGCTCCAGAGCAAATCTTGACTCATCAGTAAACATGACATTGCCCCAGTCAGACACATTCCAATTGACATGTTCCCAGCACCAATGTAATCGTGCCTCTCTTGATTGGAAGGATAGAGGAACACAAACTCGAAGTACCCGGGCGTACAATCCACTCATATGTTGTCAGGACTGAGTGTTCGGTGCATATTCTTGGCGACCATATTCGTGCAATACTTTAAGTCCTGATCTTGAACAGGGAGCTGAATGCAGCTATGTTTTGTGGTAGAAAACTGTGGTTAAGTGGTAGAAGAACTGCACTAAAGAAGGATTTTAAATCCTCTTTTATTAAACCACAATTATATACAGCCACTTCCCAACTCGGCTTAACAGCACTAAGGCTTAGAATTTAAATACTAGCTGGTCAGGCGAACGTTGAATATAGTAACAGTGGTCTGAGACTAAAAGCTCTCTCACACTGAGAGGTTCCTACCTCTCGTTTAAGTAGAACTTGGCTCCACTACAAATTAGCATAAAGCTGAAACGCGCGCTTATTCTAACGGTAAGTTGAAATAAGAACAGATAGAAAAGGGCAAATTAAAATAAAATTTTGTTAGTTTAACTAAAACCTTACAACTGAAATATTTATAACGTTCTGAAGGAAAACATTTTAAGTCCAATCACTGTAAGTCATCTAAAATAAGATTTATCTAAAGCCATTAAAACAAATTTTACTCCCCAAAGATCTCTATACATTTGACAGTACTTAAGTGAAATATAATGCTTTGAAAACGACATAAATATTTCAGTCTAATGTATGCGACCTTATGTAAACCATTGATAATTAGACGTCATGTTTAAGAAATGCAACGAAACAAATAGGTTAACAGAAACAAAGCATCGTCTGCTTTTAAACTGAATTGAATTGTTGATTAATTGGATAATAGAAAGAAATAGCTGAATAAATAATGGAAGACGTTGGAAATTTAAGTAATTCGAATCACAGAGGATAACTCGAAGTACTTAACCCGTAACCGTATAAGAAGAAAATGTTCTCAAAATACGTGATAAAATTCTTTGATAAAATGGCTAGCCTCAGTTAAGAACCTCATAAAGAACTTAATTTTATTATTCCCCATTTGAGTAAAATTTGCAGTTGAATAAATACATTAGCATAAAGCTAAACGCAACAGTTAGATAAAGTTAACTGGAGTTATTTAAAGGTCTGAATTGGGGTACATAGCTTTAAAAGCAGTTTGACTAAACCAAAATAGTTTCATTAAAAGGTAAAATTAGATTAAACTAATACTACAAAGCTTACTCGACTTTTATTTCGAAAGTAGCAAATAACTGAGCCATTAGGTTCGTTGGAAATTAGAAGAACTTTACTTGAGTTTAAATTTTGATTGTGTATTTACGTGTATTATTTTTCAACTTATAATTCTTTTTGCAATATGTTCTTCTCAATGGCTTTCCTTCCTTTGATTAATATTATGAATGCTTCACGTGCTTCGTCAAAAATGTATTACCGAATACATTTGATTTTCCTCATTGCTGCAAGGAATTTATCACTGAGGATTATTACCAAAAAGGTAGGAAAATGTACCGTTTTGACGGATGTAATTATTTTTCCATTTGTTAAAATAGAACACCTATGACCCCTATAATAGATATTTGTGTATATTTAATTCAAAGTACTTTGAATTTTAAAAATGTTAGCCATTTGAAACCGTTTTCATCCCCATCTTGCTGTTCTAATACAGATCCTGTAAGGCCATTCATCTATCCTCAAACTCAGACTCTTAATAAGTAACGCCATTTACTCTTTATAGTTGTGCAGTCTACAGTATATTTTTTCTTTAATAATTTATTGTTTGTTACGTTGTTAAGTTCTTATTATGCTTGTATTTGCACATTCTCATTTTTTGGTTTGTAAATCTACTTGCAGATTGCAATTTTTAGGCCGTTTGCAATATTCTCATCAGCCGTTAAATTATTAACACTATCCTTGTATCTGCTTCCTTTACACAAGCTGTTTACATTAAATTTCGTCTTAATATACCCTCATATTAATTCAAGACAGCGCTTAGTTAATTCTTAGCCCCATCTAATTTTTGCAAGATTCCTTGCACATTAACTGTAAACGTATTTCACTGCATACTTAAGGTGCCTGCAGGTTTGCCTACTTTACCATTACCTAATTTCATTTCGTTGATGTCATCATTACTGTTTGACTCAGAATTTTTTAAAGTTTTGATTTTATTTAGTTACATCTTCTTTATCAACTTTATTATTATTAATTATTGTATGATATTTTTATTACTTTAAAATTCTGTTTGATAATGAACGTGGTATTCCGGTGCTTGTGTAAATTTGTACGGAATAAGAGTCTAGTTTGGTGAGTCCCGATTTCGCGCACTACACTTGTTTAAGAAATAAACAAGTTCATCTGCCAATGAATGTCAGAACTCTGTTGCTACTATTCAGTAAACAGCCTACTCATAACTCGCATATTTAAGTAGTTTTATTTTGTTTTTTTCGTAAATATTTCGTAAATTCATTAACAATGAGTTTTAGGAAAGTTAAAGAGAAGAGTCGAGCAACGAAGAAAATTGCTAAGATCACCATGGAAATAAAAAAGAGATGGTTGAAAAGCATGAAAATGACGTGGCTCTTGCATACCGTACTCTGAGTACGATGTTGTTTACCAGTGAGAACAACTGAATCTCTATTAAATTGGCTAACTTTGCGAAGGAGAGAAAATAGATTACCGAACAAAGATGAAAGACGTTAGAGCGCGTGAAAAATTGGTTTTGATTTGGAGAGCAAAAAAACTTTTATATATAGTATCACGGGAAGTACTTCATTTATGTACGGTATATATTTCACCCTCCGCATTTGTATTTTGATATTAAGCATAGTTATCATAATAAGAATAGGATTTATTATAAAAACTGCTAATTATTTTGCATTATTAATTATTGTAAAATTTCGCTTCATTGTTCGTTCGTTTCTATGGATGTGGAAAGGATTAATGACATGTATCGAGTGCTACTATATACTATTTCAGATTTTAGTAATTATTACTATACCAACAAATAATCACTACAGTAATCCCCAATACTTTGAAATTAGATGTTAGGAATTAATGAAAACTCTGAACCAGAATTCGCGAAACTGTAACTCAAACTGCAGTGGCCAGTCAATGCCAAATAACTTTATAAAATATGTGTTAAATATTCATAATTGTGAAATTACTTTTCTTATATTAAAACGCGGAAAATGAAAAATACTTCACATAGATATACAAGAACAATTTAAAAATATTCTTTCAGTTTATTGCCATTATAAGAGCATTCCACATCATATTCAAAATAATGAATTTCAAAATAATTCTGAAGACTCTGAAATTCGAGCTGAAAATCATCAAGCTTCCTCTTTTATATAAAGAAATAGAAGCTGCTTTCAGTTCTCATATTCCCAACATCTAATGAATGTCTACAAACTCTTTCTGAAAGGCTTAATATCATCTGTTTATTTGACCCAAAACTGACTCTATTAAAATTCTTCGGGAAAAGGACTTTGCGCTTACACGTCAAGATTTAAAACACATAATTAAAACTTCTTGCACAATTTAACATTCGTAATAAAAAAATACTAGTTAACTTTAAAATCACTACCCCTCCCATAAAATATTCCTAGTACTATTTCAAAATATTTCGAGCCTTTTCCTTCAGCTATTCTTCCAATTTTTAAATTAAATGATTAAAAAGAATTGATGCAGGAGATGAGTTGTTGAATGCACATCTAGCATGTTTACAGTACAGAGAAATCTGGGATCTCGAAGGTAACTTATCACGAACACTTCGGTTTACCAACAAATTGTCTGACCAAAATATGCCTCGGTTTATAAATAAAGTTTCGAATAATGAACATGAACATTCAAATGGGTAATAAATAGGTTTTGTAGCTAACCTCTAACATAGAATTAACACATTTATAGAAACATTTTAATATTATGAGACATTTTCTCCCTCGTTTTCGTAGGCCTTCGTGGTGTAACTGGGCGCACCCTCGAGGCGCACTCGGGAGGTCGAGAGTTTGAATCCTGGCGAGGCATTTATATTTTCATGTTCCTGTATCGATATAAACTAATGATTGTGTTATATCTTCCAATGCTTAGTTCTCAATAACAAACCTTGCAACAAGCGACTTAGAGGACAAAGAGTTCCGCTTGTAGGAACGTAGATTATGCTGCAGGCAAAGGTTTTGAAACTGGAGAAAGGTTTAGAGATTCACGATGCTAGAAGGCTAATATTTTACAAGATGTTAAGCTATAAATCTGTACCTGGTGAAATTTTGAAATACTGGGATATTTTCTTCTCTCCTTTTTCCCAAATGAAAACTTACTGAAATGTCAGGAAAAAGAGTTATTGATCGATCTGTTATTCGGTATTTCTGTTGGAAAAGTCTCGTTGCAACAGAAGCTCATCGCGACATGCTGCAGACGTTAGAAATGGAAGCCTCTTCATTTGCAACTCTGAAACAAGAATAGCCAACTCAAAAACGTTTTGGATGAACTTCAACAAGGATGTTCAGTGATGGTAACAACACTGGAAATTATTAATGCTGTGCTGGATATGACCATCATATCTGTGACAGATAGTCAATGTCCGAATGTTTACGGATCTCAACCAAATGTGTATGACGCATTATCTATCAAGAGCTATCCATACCAAAGTTCCGGCTGGTTCCTAGAACAAAAGGAGGAAAAAGAATGGTTAATCCGGCTGATTTAGGCAAGAAAAGCAGTACTGTCAACGAGGAATATCATGTGTCAACTTGAGATGCAAAATTAGAGATGGTATGAAGAACAAGTTAGGAGAAATTGAGAAAGAAGTCATCGTGTACCAAGACAATGCACACTCTGCACAAAAAAATGAGATAGTTCTATATCTCTCGTTCTACTGAGTTGACTGACAAAATTTAACTTGCGTTTTTCATGTCTAGAAAGCGCGACTTTGGATATATAAATATATTAGATTTATATACAACACTGTTTTAACATAGATATTCTGACACAAATCGGACTTTTTCCTGAAATGGCATACCTATGTTTTTTCTACGTCTCAAATTATCCCAAAGTGCCAAGTTTTGTAAAAATCGCTCGAGGAATTTTTATTATCTCTCAGACTTTTAGCTCCTCAATGTTAATTTCACTTGGTATATATTTTGATACCTTTTTTTAATTAAACTTGATTATTATTTTTATCAACTTATTGATTCCCTCTTTCGCAATTCGAAATTTAGGCTCAATCCAAATGAAGTTCGCAGGTATTTTCTGATTTGTTTTCAAAATTTGTATTTTTTAGTAATTTTTATAAATTTTTCGTAAACCTTCTTTAATTATAATCTATAAAACTTTTGTCATCTTTTAAAGTAGAGGCATTTCTAGGCAAACCGGCACAAAATTAGAGTTTTTGTTCAAAATTTCCCACGATATACGTGAATTTATATATCAGTTCGTTTTGAAATTTCACATATTTTTCATAAACGATAATAACACCAAATGTGCTTACGTACTTCGTTAAAATTATTTTAAAGAATGAACAATGCACTTTTTTTCCGCTCGTGCACAGTAAGAAAATGGAAAGGAAACTAGGTTGCTGTAAATTAAGAATTTCACCAAATGAATTATTCTTGACCCAAATTGAAAATAGCGCGCTAAGATAATTTTTTTTTAATTTCTTGGTACGTTTCTCATCAACTTTTTCCGAATTTAACATTGGGGCATAATTTGAGTAGTATAATCGAAATATGGAAAAAATCGGTATGCCATTTCAGAAAAGTCCAATTTTGTGTCAAAATACCTATGTTAGATCAATGCTGAATAAATCTAATACACATCTTAAGTCGCTCTTTCGAGACATAAAAACGGAAGTTAAATCGCGGCTTAGTAGAACAAGACATATAGAACTGCCCCATATTTTGTGTGTGTAAGGTATACCCTCTCACTGTGTCGCAAATGCGTAAGCTGCTTTGGTAGATTCTGGCTTCACCTCATTTTCTTACCTAATTCACTCCCCTAATAGGATCCTGTCAGATTTTGTCTGTTTCTTGCTGTGAAGAATTCACTTCAAGGGCATCATTTAAACGCAGACGAGGAGGCTATTGAGGAGATCGTTTAGTGAAGTAAGCTTTGGGACATACCATTCCGCAAGATGAATGTAAACAAAAAAATCC
The DNA here is from genome assembly GCA_000611955.2 of Stegodyphus mimosarum. Classification (NCBI taxonomy): domain Eukaryota; kingdom Metazoa; phylum Arthropoda; class Arachnida; order Araneae; family Eresidae; genus Stegodyphus; species Stegodyphus mimosarum. Next base: position 214,147 of record KK117977.1, on the reverse strand, counting down.
CTGAGTAACTGTAACTCAAACATAACCTTCACCATCAAAACACCTGCCTCGAATTTTATTGTATCGCATTTATTAGTCTGGGTGCAGTGCGAGAACTATCTGCATCGCGTTTAATTTTAACCTAGCAGTTTTATAAATATCATGCAGAGTAAGACACTGTAAACCATAAAAGTATACTTATTTATTCATATATTTTGGTACAGATAGTATACTAGATAAGGTTTTTTAGAGAAGAAATCATTCTGCTTAATGCTATTATATAAAAATAACTTTGCAAACGCTTATTTAAATATTTCATGTATTTATAAAATAATTTTGATTATATTTAATACATGGTCAGCTTTTAGTGACATTCGCAAGTATAGGATAAATTTGTGAAATGCAGATTAGAAGAAATACAACGAAGGGAATGGGAAAGTACTGAATAACCTTTGGTCCATTTCCAACTCCTCCTGTCTGTAACTTCATTTTCGCAAAATAATTTAGTTACGAAAGATAAACTTTGCCAAAATCATTCACAAGTTATTTTAAATTCACTTAAATGCTGTAACTGTGTCTGACGAAACCATATTTCTATATTTCCTTCGGAATTCATTTACTCCTATACAATTTCAGTTTTTTGAGGAAAAGGGTAGTGTGTTTAGATTAAAATACTTGCGTACTATAACTCTTTGTGTATAAACCGCTTCTCTGGTATCCTTCCATACAGAAAAATAAATTCTATAGCTTCGTATTGTGCTCTAATAAATGTTTAATTCTTTTCCTGTAGGTTTTTTCCTATGGTTTTTAAAGTATGTCAACCAGATAAAATTTGTTTTAAAAAATATTACAAATTTAATATAATAATATAAATATAAGAAATTTTGCCATGCTTTTTTAAGGGTGAGAATAAATACCATTTTCCTGCTAATTTAATACAAAACTTTTATCACTTTTATAATCTAGATTAAATTCAATTAAATAGGACGCCAAAATTAAATAACTAGGTTGCGTCAATACATTATGTACCATTTGGAACATCGAACACCTTTCAAATTGTAAACATCATTTAAAAAGGAAATTAAGCACGTAAGTAATAAGAAGTTAAATAAAAAAATTTGAGAGGATTCAGATTTTGAACTACGTCCAAAGGGGCGTTTTCTTAACATTTTGTGTGCTATCTTTATTTATTAAATATCATGTTCTTCGCATTTAAACCATAAAATTCAGTTCAAGAATCGCATACTACTTTTGTGGGGAAAGGCAACGACTATAGTTGATAATACACATTTATTAGTATATACAAAGATAGATCACATTAGGTTTACAATTATTGAGATAATATATGAACGATCGAGCAACGTCTGCTCCGCTCGCCAGCTATTCCTCGTCTCTCTCGAAGGCGGGAAACACACCTGCTGACGTAATGCATACGTCATACAGTAGGGGATTAAGGAATATCATGACATAACATTTCCCACATTCGGCCATCATGACCAGACAGGCGACCTCGCCTGAAGCAACATAATATATCATCAAATTTTTAAAAAAATATTATAATATAGTAACATAGGTATGAGAAAAAAAATAATCTGTAGATACAAAGCTGAGGATACTTACACAAATGGAGCAAACAAAAAAAATAGATTAAACACATCACAGCAGTTAACTAAAAAATAAAAAGAACATTAGTTATCACAAAATGAATTAAAAATTTGATATGAGGGAAAAACAATTATTAGAAAGTTCTCAGGTATCATCTGTCCAAACACAGGAGGACCTATAATGCTGACAGTTTAATAAAAATCAAGTGATACGTTCAATATTGTTGGACCAGGGTTTCATATATTCAGCACAAGTGGATGTTTTGGATGGTCCGTCAAAAAATGCACACTTTTCCACATCATAGGTGTCATTTTGTTTGAGCTTGGTGACTTTCTAAGGTCCGAGAAATTTCTGTTTGAGTTTTAGACCAGGGCCAAACTGAGTTCGTTTGATGGCAACGAGGTCATGAAGTTGAAATTATTTTTGGGCTTGTTTTCGCCGCAAATTATAAGTACGACGATTGTCGTCTTGCACTTTAGAGATTTGCTGTTTTGCGTCCTTACGGAGATCGTCACGTTGCTGAATGAATGCAGATTTGATCTCCTCGTCGATTAGAGCAGCGATGTTGATGTCGTTTTGCGATTTCATTTTAGTCCCAAAGAGAAGTTCAAAGGGAGTGGAATTGATGCTACGTTGAAAAGTGGAATTAATAATTTGTTGCACGGCGGGAACATGGCGGTACCATTGTTCAGGGTTGGTTATGGAGAGTTTAGAAAGGACAGCAATAATAATGGAGTTCAAACGCTCAACTTGACCGTTCGATCGTGGGAGGCCAGCTGTAATAAGAACGTGCTTTATTCTCTGTGTGTCACAGTAGTTTGCAAATGCAGTGGATTTGAATGCAGGGCCTCGATCAGAAATAATCCGTGAAGGATTTCCGAAGACTGATCTTTGAGTTTCCAGCCGACTGATAACTTCATCTGCGTCTGTGGACTTTGTCGGATATAGCCACACGAATTTAGTAAACGAGTCTATAACTGCCAAAATATGTTTGTATTTCTTGGATGTGGTGGCAAGGGGACCTAGGTGGTCGATATGGTACGTGTGCAAGGGTGCGTCGTCTTTATCAATGGGGTGCAGTAGTCCGTCTTGTTTGCCACGCTTTCGATTATTGAGGATGCATGGGATGCAGTTATGGATACAGCGCTCGATTTTTTCTTTCAGATTTGGGATAAAATATTCTTTGTTTAAAAGTTCTTGAGTGCGGGTTACGGCGAAGTGGCCTCGTTCGTGAGCAGTTTTAATGACATTTGCCTGCATATCCTCAGGCACCACAAGTAAGTCAATGCCGTTGACGTTTTTGTACAGGAGATTGTTCTTAACGAGAAAGTTATCATACGAAGGCGTAGTTTGAAGAAGTGCTTTAATAGCCGTAATATGCTCGTCGGTTTCTTGTGCTTTGCGAAATTGGAGAAGGACACTGTCTTGGATAGTCATGCAACATGGACTGCGACTGAGGGCGTCCACGTGAGCCATCTTTGAGCCGGTACGGTGTTCAATTTCGTAGTCAAAATCTTGGAGATATAAAACCCATCGGGCTATTCTCGAATTGAGTTCCTTTTTATTTAGAGTTTGCACGAAAGCGTTGCAGTCAGTGATAATTTTAAAATGCGAACCAAGGACGTAAATACGGAACTTTTTTAAAGCTTCAACAATTGCAAGGACCTCGAGTTCATAACTGGTATATTTACGCTCGTTGTCCGATGTTTTTTTCGACATGTAGTAGACAGGGTGAAAGCTGTTATCGTTCATAGATTTTTGTAGTAGGACTGCCCCCAAGCCATCAATGGATGCGTCGGTATGAATTTCGATAGGACTGTTTTGATTAAAAATACTTAAAACTGGTTGTTGAGAAAGCAAATATTTTAATCTGTGAAATGCGGCTTTCTGATCAGCATGAAATTGAAAGGGGGTGTCCTTACGAAGGAGATCACTAAGGGGTTTGGCAATGCTAGAATATGAGGGAATGAATTTTCTAAAATATCCCGTGAGACCGAGAAAGCGTTGGACGTCTTTCGTACTCTTAGGTTCGGGGTAGTTAATTACAGATTTTGTTTTCGAAGGGGAAGGAAAAAGTTTACCGTCTTCAATGATATGTCCAAGAAATTCGATTTTTTTGTGAAGAAATTGACATTTACGAAAATTAATTTCTAGACCATATTCACTAGCAACTTTGAGTACTTGATTGAGACGATGAATGGCCTCATTTTCATTTTTGGCGGGAATAACGACATCGTCCATGTAGGGTAAAACATAACCTTTGACAATTAAATCACGAAAAACATAATTTATAAAGCGCTGGAATACTGAAGGGCAATTTGAAAGACCAAATGGCATTCGAAGAAACTGGAATTGTCCGTTGTGAGTTACAAAAGCTGTATATGGTTTACTTTCGTCCGCTACGGGCACATGAAAAAAACCGTTACGTAGGTCAAGAGTACTGAAAATTTGGGCGTCTTGAAGTCTATCCAAAATGTCATCAATAAGAGGAAGAGGAAAATGATCCTTAATTAAAAGTCGATTAAGTTTCCGATAATCTAAGCAAACACGGGGCGTACCGTCTTTTTTACGCACCACCAGAACTTGACTGGCATATGGAGATGAACAAGGTTCAATAATTTTAAGTTTCAACCATTCATTTATTTGTTTGTCAACAATTTCCCGTTCAACAAAAGGAAGGCGTCTAGGAGGGTGAAAAATCGGTTTATCATCGGATAGAGTGATATTAAGTTTAATATCTGTCGTCTTTGTTTTATTTGGAGCATAAGAATTCAGCAAACGTTCTGCCGCAGCACGAGTTTCTTTGGAAACATTTGAACCAATATCAAAAGCTGGAACATCGTCATTTATGGCAAAAATGAAAGATTCAGGAGTAGTTTCAAAGTATTGCTCGGGTTTTGAAAAATATATACCGTCTGGTGTAATAGTTAATTTAGCATTTTTAATTACGTCACATCCTACAATAAGAGAAAATTGCATAGAATGATTTGGAACAACTCTAATATTAGCCGGAAAGTCCTGGTTATCAATGTTGATAATGGTTTGAAAATAGCCAATAATAGGAATTTTCGAGAATCCAAAACCAGTTAACACTCCAGAATTATTTGAAAGTGGTGGGGAACCAAGTTGAATCCATGTGTTTTGTGTCAGTAATGTGACCTCACTTCCAGTGTCAATTAATCCAGAAACTGTGCTATTAAGTATAACGACAGTTTTACACATATTACCGTGAGAGGTTTGTACTGTATTTATTCCGGCAGGTGGAATGGAAGTCTCATTTGGAGTAGTGAGGCGGCAATCCATAGATTTGTGTCCAAAACGACTACAAGTTAGACATTTTGGGCCAAGAGAATGATTAGGACAGAACCGTGAGAGGTGTCCGACCTCATTGCAGTTAAAACAAGTTTGTGGTTTATTTTTAGATGAACCAGTATTATTAAATTTCGTGTCATGTTGTTGGTCTGAATTTTTTCTTCCAGTACCACGTCTGGGGCCATTGTACGTATTTTTTAAATTCGATGGATGAGAGGTATTTGTATGTCTAGTCGTAACTACAGTTTCATAAGTGCGTAGCTTTTCCTTGAATTCAGAATATGATTTTGCACCGTAGAGAATAATTTTATCGGATGGGGTACCTAGTAGTCCTTGAATGGTATACTGAATGACAGAAGCCTCGTCGATAACACCGTCACCACGATTTGCAATTTCGCGCATTGCGATAAAATATTGCATAAAGCTTTCATTCGAACGCATTTTTCTTCTTTCGAGTTGTTTATGAATTTCAATAGACGTAATTTTATCGGAGAACTCATTAAGTAATACTGTTTTAAACATGTCGTATGAATTGAGATTCCGTTGTGAAAACAAAAAAGTTTTAGCAGTACCCACAACAAGTCGTTTGGCAAAAACTAATTTTTGCTGGTCGGTGAGATTTGGGAATAAGTGAAAATTATCCTCGATATCGTTGAAAAAAGCACGGACTGAATAGCAATCACTGCCTGAAAAGTTTCTGCATGTGTTTGAAAGATCTCTCAAAACAAACCAAAAGTCATAACTCATCTCGCGAATCTCGGTGCTCGCCGTCAAAACACCGGAGCCACTCGAATTCAAATTTATTACTTCCGGGTTAGAAGAAACAACGCAATTTGGGCTTGGCGCCGTGGAGGGAGGGGAAAGGGGAACAGAAGAACTTAGACCTACAGGCGTCGGTCCACTATCGGTGTTTGAAATTGGATGATCGTCATCGGATAAAAAACCAACATCTAGGGAATTGTGAAAATCCGTTAGATTAGTGAGCGCATGAAAAATTTTTTCACATAAAACGTCTTTATTAGTGGAAACTTCCAAATGCAATAAATTAGCCACTGATATAAAATCTGAGAAAGAAAAATCTTTTAATAGAAGTTCTTTATGTTTTGCCAAATCGAAACTGTCCGGGAACGCGGCAAAATTTCGCATTCTCTTTCGCGAAGAATGATCAAAATCGGAATATCCAAGCACGGTATTAAATAATTTAATAACTCGTGTTGTGCCATATTTAAGAGAGTTCGCTATCAATGGGATATCACCTAATTTTAGGGCCATAGTTCTTTAAACAATCAAATAGGACAATATGAATATGAAATAGGGTATGTATGAATGAGAAGTAAACAGCATAAACACAGCTTAAAATCGTAATATTAATAAATTATGAACGAATCAGGGAAAAATGAGCCTACCTAACTCTGGGGCAGTCCTTATAATCCAACATATTTCTTGTCCAATCCAACGTAATCCAAAATCGAAAACATCCAAAATCAGAAGAATCGTCAGTGTAACATCAATCGTCATAAGACATAATCGTCATAATCGTCACGTCTTCAATCGTCATAAAACATAATCGTCACGTCTTCAATCGTCATAAAGCATAATCGTCACGTCTTCAATCGTCATAAAGGCACGTCTTGCCTTTGTTAGCTTTCGTCGTTGATGATTGCTGGTGTCTAGGGTTCGATTAACGCATGCACAAAAGGTACGGTCGAGCCCCCAAAATGTGGGGAAAGGCAAAGACTATAGTTGATAATACACATTTATTAGTATATACAAAGATAGATCACATTAGGTTTACAATTATTGAGATAATATATGAGCGATCGAGCAACGTCTGCTCCGCTCGCCAGCTATTCCTCGTCTCTCTCGAAGGCGGGAAACACACCTGCTGACGTAATGCATACGTCATACAGTAGGGGATTAAGGAATATCATGACATAACATTTCCCACACTTTTAACATGAGCATATCTTTAGAATTTCCGATGCACAGTCTCGCGAGTTGGAGATAAAATGTTTTTTTTCTGTATAACGTTGCATTTACTCGCTTGAGTTTGTTAATCAAAAACTCGTTAAAGTTTTACAAAATATGAAATCGATAATAAAACAAATTCCAAATTTCCAATTTGGGCTTCCAGATGCCCATAATCACAGGAAATTACGTTATTCAAACTTGGATGGTTTTGGGTACCGTTGTTTTATCACAATGCGAGAAACATACATACATTTATGCAGATTCTTCATTGTTTAATTAAGTATAATACAGAGAGATAATATTTGGTGGCAACAATTTGAAACTGAAACAACGCTTGTAGTGAATCAATGCAAAATGCCAAAACGAATTAATAGTCCTTCTGGGAAAATTGTCCCTTTGAACTAACATTCATTCCAAAGCCTAATATTAGCAGAGCGGATGGGATAATAAATCAATTACTATATTTCGGCATAAGAAAGGTAAGGAATGGCAGTTAAATTACTATATTTTCGGCAAGAGGAATTACATTTAATTCCACTTGCTCTCAGATAATTTTCCATTATAACTTTTCTTCTTATGTCCTGATCAAAAAATGCATCAGCAACTTCTAGTTAAGTAATTTGTTTTCTAAACTTATTATACATACATGCAGCATTAAGTTTTTGCGGTTGTAACTGCTATTCGTATATTACAATTTAACAATACATACTACATATCAAAAACATAATATAGACTGTTACATGTTTTAACTCTTAATCTTTTACTGAGTCAATGCATAGTGATTCAAAACTCTGGAAATAATTTTAAGTTTTCTAAACCGTTACAAGAACCAAAATCAAACGTACGGTGGGAAAAAATCTCTGTTAATTAATATTTAACTACCATAGCCGCCATCTCGAACCATACACGAAATTTTCAAATGGAAAAGAAGGGTATGGTATTAAGCTAAAATGTTAACAAGAAAAAAATGGTTCAGATAAATGTTTTGAACATTTATTCTTTAAGAAGAAAATGATCTATGACGTTAACGTAAGAGGTCTGTTAATGATTCATTATGTTTTTTATTCCACGTGGAATAAAAAACATATGAAGAATAAATATATTCAAAAACACAATGAATAGGAATAAAAAACAAATTCAAAAACATAACGAATCATTAACAACTTTTCTGGCACTCAGGATCCAAAAACAGCTGTTTTGTAATAATAGCTTTGTCTTCATTTCAAAAACCTTAGTATCCTTCATTCTGCTGCAGCCAAGCTGTCAAAAATGTTGTTAAAATAGGATCTATGCTTGACAACCATCACAGTGTATGTCTGATAACTGGAAGAAAAATGCAACAGCACTAAGTTTGTGAGTTCTTTCATGAAAACCTCCTATCACGGTGTAGAGTCATTAGGATTTTTTTGAAGCAGGAGTCATGGAAAATGACCAATGCCTTCGCCGTGACTCGAACCTCAGACCTCTCGAATACGCGCCACGTGTGCTGCCATTACACCACGAAGGCGGGAGAAGTATAATATACCTTATAACATTACGCATCATGTATCTTTGGAAATTTCTGTCAGCTAGAGTTCGCTTGTGTGCACTTGTTACACAGAATCAAATGGCATACACACATATTTCATCTTGAGCAAAAGTGAAGACGGCTTCAACAGATGCCTCTATCTGGCCCATATGAAGACAGAAAAAAAGTCATACAAATCTAAGATGATTATTTTCTGTTCAAAAATAAACCTCTTTCTTTTCTGAAGAGCGAAGTAAAAAATCAAAAAGTAAATAATGATAGGATTTAAATCAATCATTGATGCATCTCACCAAATTGCTGATGGCGTCAAAATCAAACGAAACGAGTAATAAGGAGCTTCTTCTACCCTTCATAGGAACAATCTCAGTTAGTTCCTAGACAGACAGTATCATGATGGAACTCAGAGACGGAAAAAACGGCCATCACTGAAACGCAATATAGTAAACAAAAAAGTCGCAAAGTTGTCCAGTTATTCATAGGTTTCATAGCTATTCATAGGTACTGAAAAACTAATCGGACAAATATATTCTCAATAAAATGGCTATATTAAATTCATACATCACATATCTCTTTTCTCATCTGAAACATCTAGAAAGATTTAAAACAGCTATTTCCAGAATAATGCCCATGATACTCTCAATATCCTAAAATAGTACTTTCTGCCCCTGACTCATATTCTTACTCTGGGTTCTTGCAACGATTTATAAAACAGAAATGTGTTTGAAACTTTTTTAATCAATATGTATGTTTATAAGGTATTTCTCTGACCTTGCTTAGCACTCTTTCGTAGTGTAATGGTCAGCATACTCGGCGCGTGTTTGAGAGGTCCGAGGTTCGAGTCCCGATGAGGGCATTGCTCATTGTTCAAGCCTCCTGCATCAAAAAATACTTAATAACTCTACAGTGGCACACAAACTAAAAACGGTGATGGATGATGATCCTCTACCACCAGGATTTGGCGACTGGGTCCCCTAATTCCCTTAAAAGGGGGGAGTATATAAGGTATTTCTCCCGCCTTCTTAGCATGATTTCGTGGTGTAATGGACATCGCACTCGGCGCGCATTCGAGAGGTCCGATGTTCGAGTCCCGCAAGGGCATTACTCCTTCTCTTCGATTTCTTTGCTTCAAAAAATAAATCTTAATGACTCTGCAGTTTTAATTCTTATACAACTCAAACCTCTTATGCAATGCATTTAACAAATTCATATTTCTCAAATGCATTTCAGACTCTAATAAATAAATAAAAAATCTGAACGCTTTCAGATTTTTAACGGTCGCCCAAAAGCGTTTGTTAAGGTTCTTTACGTTGTCGTTGAGCTCGCAATCTAACAGTCTGCTGTTACATTCACTAATAAGTTTTTTTTTTTTGGTTATTTTTAAACATCATTTTCTTCGCAATTACGCCATGTACAATTTAACAAATTACAAAAATTTTAAAAGCAGTATTAGAGTCTACGTTTAGAGCTATCGATGCAGCGTTGGTACACATTTTCCTGTTTATTCTAGTCTTTTCTCAGTTCATCATATCAGTGTTTAATTTTCTTGCAGAGATAGCTTTACGGAACTTTTGTTTGTCTTTTCATTATTAACGTTTTGTATGTTTACATATTTATTAAATATAGTGTTCTTAGTGCTTACACCACATAAAATTCGTATCAACAGCAATATCACAAAATATTTAAAAACAGTATATTTTTAGAATTTCCGACAAGAGTGTTAGAGGTTACCAAAGCTGATTTTATATTCGCTATGCTATTTTCTGGCTCGCTGGAGATAAAAATATTTAATTCCGTGCAGTGTTGCCAGTTCTCGCTTTGAAATCGTTGAGTCTGTTAATCAGAAATTCGTTAAAGGTTTACAAAATATGAAGCAGGTAATAAAACCAGTTCGAAATTAAAAATTTGGGCTTCCAGGGGCCCATACTCGGATGCAGAACTACGTTATTCACAATTTGATGGCTCTAGATATCATTGTTTTTCCACAGTGCGAGAAACGTACATTCATGCAGATTCTTCTTAATTTCTTTAATACAGGGTGATAATATTTGGTTGCAAAAATTTGAAAAGCTGTAAGGTTTATCCTAATTTTATAACAGTTATTTTAAGTTTATGCACCTTTCCGGTCTCTCGTAGTTTCAGCTTACAATTTCCTACCAGAATGTATTTTCAGAAACTCGGCTAATGCAAATGAGTAAGAATAGTATTTAAGTCGATGTTTCACTGACTTCGTTAGAGAGTCCAAGTTCTTGACTAGCGCACGTTTGCCTTTCGCTACCTGTCTAAGCTATTACTACACTCGGCCGTACTTTAGGCCCTTGATTAGTTTCGCCGACTTAATTGAGATTTAGAGAAAAACTACTTAAACTCTTGATAGCTTCGGCTATATCTTTTAGTTAAGTCTTAGTTAAGTTTTAAGTTTTAATTCTCATTAATTTAAGTTCAAGCCCAAGTGGAGGCTCTGCTGTAAACTCCGAGACAGGAGCTAACTGCGTCATATTTATTTTGAGAAATAAAGGGTAGTTAACCCTTCTTGAGTTTTACGTCTCTGTTCACACACTCAAGCGATTATCAGTGTAAGGGGTTTCTAATATTGAACTGTGAAATAAAAGGGTGAAACCCCAAAGAGTGATGTAGCGCATTTAAGTATTTCGACGCAAAATGATGTTTCGTGAGTAATATCCCTTTAGGAACTAAATATTCCTTGTGTAATTGCTGTTTAAAAAAATCAATCGTCACAAAATTATTTGTCTTTAACTTAGGGTTGACTTTTAGCGCTTAGCCGCTGGTAAGCCCTTCCACCACAATACTCTGTAAAGTAAACGTTACATGGACTTTTAACATACATTTAAGAAATTTCTTTTGATATTTAATTAAAAATTGCGTCTTGGGTTCAATAATTTTATGCCGCTGATCCCCATATGAAACTCTGTAAAGTGTTAGAAAGACTTTTGAGGACTTTGCGGCGTTAAAAAATTTTTTAAATCCGCTACAAAATGTTTCTTTATTAGCATAACTATTTTTTTCTTTTCCTATTTTATTCGAAGGGATGGGAGTTGCTTAGTTTAACAGTATGGCAACGTTAAAAACAAGTTCACTGCTGTAGATTAGCAACAAAAACTTTCGCGTAACGTTCTGTCGTTTAAAGTGCAAAATTATAGCATTTCACTCAGTCGCGCTAATTATTGTGCAAATTGTTGCACGCTACGGATTTGCAAAAGTCTATTGCGATGTTTCAGCATTTAACATTACACACGCAAGTCGACGCTGGACATCGACAAAAAACAAGCGATAAAATTAAGAAGGAAGTAGTCAGTAGTAAGTCTCGGCAAAAAAATTCCAGTTTTTCTACTTGTGCTATGACGAGCACATATACATCTTGCGCAGCAAAGGTCAACGTTGCCGCTGACTGCACCGAAGATTTCCATCATAGATCTTTTCAGTAACTACATCAGAAAAGCAGGAAGGTGTTTAAACTTTACTGAAATAAATTACTGCTCTAGAACAATATAAGCAATTATAAACAGCTGAAGAAAAAAATAGACTGAGAAAATTCTCCTTAAAACGCTGGGAATATCACAATTCAGCAAATTCACTCACAAAGCAAAATAAAAGACTAAATACAGCGGTACGACTATGAACTGAATCATTAAGCTGACTCTTGACTCCAATGCAACCGATATGCTTAGGAAAGTATTCTGGAAGCTCCGAGAAAAGTCACTAGCAGGACTTCTAAAATGCATTTTTAGAAAACTTCCAGAATGTTGCCACTTTGGCAAAAAAGTCACCAAGTGTCGTCATTTTGGTGACACAAATTGCTGTCCAGCCTGGTTGTAATTGAACTAATTCTCCTTACAAATCCAACATTGACTGATTCAGAATTACAAGATCTACAGCATAATACACGAAATACATATTTTCTGTTAAATATCAATTTGTAGTTACATATCCTCATCTTGTCAATAGAAGGCAGCACTGTTTATTGCGTGTAAAGAGTTGTGACGTCATGTTCTTATACAACATGGTCCACAGAAGTCCTCATCCGGGCTTTATTTTCGCAACCCGTTTTCGTACACATATATTTCCAGTCGGAAAAAAGTTTTAAATGATGAAGCAAATATTTATGCTTTAGCATCTCTAAGTTTAGAGATATCAATTTTAAACAAATCACGAAATCTATATCTTTATACTCTCATCCGATCCTTATACTTATATTCAGGAAAATTTATTACAAAACATAAAGCACAAAAGGTTTAACTTCTACACGACAAATATTGACTGAGATATTTGGTAGTAAATCCGGGAATCATAATTGAGGATCGTGCACAAATTGAATAGTGAAATGTTTGCATGTGTATGTAGCTAGTGAAATGTTTGCATGTGTATGTAGCTAAAAATTAAATATCACTTTAGAATTGGTTCTGGTGCTTAGAGATTAAGTGACGAACATTTCTACGCCGTTTATTGCAAAACGTATTCGTAAATGATTCCAAAATGGAGATATTTTTCAAAGAATTTTATAGAATTCCTGTTCTAGAAAACACTAGAAAGCTTCGGTATTGGCCCGCAATATACTCGCAACATTATTTGCATTAATTAAAAATTTTAAATATTTGTATTTTAATGAATTTTTGGTAACGTTACATGATTATGATTCTTAAGTTATAAAACTTTATGACAGTATCAATAATATATTTTTAGATTTTGAAAATTCAGAAATTGCTTGTACAAAAATACTTTTGGAATAGAAATGTTGCAAAATTACAAATTAAAAACACTAATGAATTATAAAACAGTATAACTTAAAGGCATTTAGGGGGGAAAAATAACTCGAATAAATTTGAATCATTTATTAACCTATCCTTTAAGATTAATATGGCGTCAAAAGTTTCAAAACATTTTCTGTTTTATTTTTTATAAGAATACATATTTTTCTAAATACAAAAATAGGGACTGGAGGAACGCATAAAAAGTTAGATTTCGTAACTTTACAAAACTGATTGCTTTAAATTTTTAAATGCCAAAAATTGAATCTTTGAGTCATTTAAAACACTTTAGTAATTGGAAGTATATGTTTGACCAACGGTTGCGAAAGTGTTCTTTTCTTTAGCCCAAATGAAGCGTTAGCCTAGATTAGTCTCGAAATGGCATTATGCGTTGAATCACTAAAACTCTGTACCGCTTTTCAACTTGTTGCCACCGAATATTATCGCCCTTTATAATATTTAAAGAAATTAAATAATGAAGAATCTGCATAAATGTGTGCATGTTTCTCAAACAGCGAATCCTAGAGCTATCAAGTTTTGAATAACTTAGTCCTTCACCCGAATATGAGCACCTGGGTGCCCGAATTTGGATTATTGTCTGTTTCATATTTTGTAAAACTTTAATGAATTTTTTTAGTAACAAACTCAACGATTTCGAATTTTATGCCAGGCACTAGCCATATTGGTATTTCGCCACTACTAGAAGCGGTGGTCATTTTATTAAGGAGGCCTCTAACAGACAGCCAATCGACGGTTGAGAAAGTAAAGGCCTGGTAAGAACTTTTGCGGGCATTGTGCATACAGCGCAGTTCGTCTGTGGTGTTCGCAAATAAGCGTTGCACTGAAAACGCTCTCTTTTTATTGTTATTTGTATCTAATCTGATTTTAACACAGAAGTATACATTTTCTTTATTTACAGACACAAAAAGAGGCCATATAAAATGCACTAGATAAGCAAACACACAAATAAAAATAATACATGAGCTATAAAAATGCATAAAAACTGAATTAGAATTAAATAAATGCATTAATTTATAAAAATATCAAATTCACGATAAGCGATGTTTTCCTGTTTTTCTGCTTCAAGATTCTAAAATGCTTCTTACGAATATACTTTTCACCTCTCTTTTGTTGAGTATTCACAATTACTCGGAATCTGCAGTTCGGGTATATACTGAATTCACAGACTCCATTTTGAAAGAGAAAGATAAATTCAATTGATAACAGTTATTCTTCGAAAAATGAGGTCTCTGATGTGATATTTTGCTTAGATGAAAGAAATACCTGAAGCAGCTTATTTTGATTTGAAAATGTTGAAGTACACGTTTTTCCCGAGGAAATTCAATCTCCTAGTGCACTTGCGATAGAGATGAAAGCGAAGCCTAACAAGATGAAATGTATAAAATACCAGTGCTTCCTTGGCTACAGAAAATTTGGGGCTTTAAGAAATTCCTTCGCTTTTTCCTTTCCTTTGAAGGGATCTTTGAGTGGATTTGGTGCTATAACTGGAGCTTTCAACGCTTTTCTTTACCTTCAGCCGTTTTAAAAAACGAATTTAAAAGCTAGGAGAAATATGGGAATAAATTCCAACAAAATCCTCTGGTACAATAAATTCCAAGTATAAATCTCGCCAGTCTAGAAAGCACAGAGCTACGAAATATATGAATAAATGAATATAAGGGAAAAAAATTTTTAAATTGCCTTTTTTTTAGCGTTTTTACATATTTGCTTAAGAAAAAAAACTAGATCTATTTTTTTATTCTCGAAATTTTTTATTTATAAAAACGAAACAAAATCTTCTTAGAAAATGCATAATTATTAACATTACTTGCTTAATATGAAAATGCTTTTTTACAGGAAACATTTTTTATTATTATTATTTTTTTAAAGCCAGTGAACAGAAAAGCATCTATTTTGTAGAACGTGGAGCATCTAAAAGTGCATTTTAAGCTAAAAAAGAAAAAAATGGTGATTTATAATGGTCTTCCTTTTATAACGTAAATAGTGTATAAAAAAGACATTTTTAAAAGTCGTTTCTCCTTCATTTCTCTTTTCTGTTACTTTTTCTCTTCTCGAAGTAAATGAGAGCAAAAATTAAATTTAAATTAAAAGCTGCTTTATATTTATTCCAAAAGAATAAAAACAGGTGGTATCTACAGGTATTACGAAAGATGCATTTCTTTAAAATAAAGTTTGCTATCATTTTACGTGATTTAAAATATTCCGAAATAATTTCTAAAAATTCGCATGTATGAAAACAATAACTCAATGAATAGCCCTAAATTAATTTAATAAAGTGTCCCTAATGTAAAACGAAAAGAAATATTCTAATCTAAAAATTAAAATTAGATGAGGTTTATTAGAGATTTATTTGATACAAGCTTCACAATAGAAATGTATAACTTCGAAAGAGACTCCGGTTTGTTTTGTTTTAGCTGATTAAGGTAAAGCACACTAGAGATATTTGCCTAAGGGGTGGGATGCCATCGTGGAGAACCTTAAAAATGTCCTCCAAGAAGGCACCCTACTCCATCCACCCATCGTGGATGACCGTTTTGAAGGAAACTGGCTCATACATGTTACACATGAGGATAGAGCGAGGCGAGCCGTCTGGACAGCTGCTCCCAGCGCCTTTCCAACGTGTGCGCTATGAAATGGCGGATTCGAGTGGCTTGCAGTTCGAACGTTCTATGAACATTAGATATGAGGAAAACCACGAAAACGCCTATGCAGTCATCCCGTTCACCTGGAATTCAACCCAGGTACGAACTACCAGTGTTTAGTGATTTTACCGCTCCTCCACTGGTGGGCTCGAAAACGGCTGAGTGTAGTCTCTCTTCTTCAAGAAACAACAGTATTTTGTATCATTTTAATAGACGTACGATTGCTGAAGGAATCTGAATCGTATAATAATTGCATTTTTCGACCTCTTCGCTATATTCAAATTCGGGCATTTCTGAATCAGTAATAAATTTATTTCTTGAAATTCAAAATTCGTTTTCAAAAATTCTCAAGAATTTAAAATTAAATTAATAAAAAAGGATTGCTGTAATAAAGGGGGGTAATCAAATGATGCAAACCAAATTCTAAATCGTACAAAATGAAAAAGGGCTCAAACAATAAACATTATTTTGGATAATCTATCGCTTATTATCATGTGATTTATTTGGCGAAATATTTATCATATTTGAAAAGGTTTTAATTTGTCAGGTGAAAAGATTTTTCCCCTCCCTGAGTTGATAAGAATTTTTGTCGTGAACTCGAAATTCAAAAAATCAAAATTCTGGAACTTCGATACTCGAGATTTCCAGATACAGAGTTTCACGCACAGCGTGCACAAACGAATCCGTCTTTTTCAAAAATCAAATTGCACTGCATTATTTTGACTTGAAAAAGCGGGACCAAATTAGATTTCTTTGAAATACATAGCACGATTCGATGAAATCAGCCGGTATCTGAGATTGAACTTTCCCTAATTTTAATCTTCGCCATGCAATTCTGTTTTCACTCTAAAATTGTATGGGATTATTCTGATATAGAATATGGACTTCTAGTTTTGGAACTGCTTTTTGTTATAATTTTATTATGATGAATGACGATAAAAAGAAAAAAAAAGAAAATCTGAACTGTTTCAGATTTTAAATGACTTTCAAAGGGGCTTTTTTTTAACATTTTGCGCGTTACCTTTACTTATTAAATATCCTGTTCTTCGCACTTAAACCATAAAATTCAGTTAAAGAACAAAATCGCAAACTAATTTTAAACTGAGCATATCTTTAGAATTTCCTATATACAGTCTCACGGGCTGGAGATAAAAATGTTTTTTCTGTACAACGTTGCCATTGCTCGCTTTGAAATCCTTGACTTTTTTAATCAAAAATTCGTTAAAGTTTTACATAATATGAAATAGATAATAAAACAAATTCCAAATTTCAAATTTGGGCTTCCAGATGCGCATATTCGCAGCAGGATTACGTCATTCGATGGTCTAGGTACCGTTGTTTTACCACAAAGCGAGAAACATACGTTGATTTATGCACATTCTTCATTATTTAATTTCTTTAAATATAATACAGGGCTGCAATATTTGGTGGCAACAGCTTGAAAAGGGAACCGACATTTAATGCTTCCGACGTAAAATCGCAAAACGAAAACAATAGTCCTTCAAGGACAAAGCCCCTTTGGACTAATAATATTAATATTTTCGAAACATTTTATGAATATTTCCACTAGTGATCTATCCATTCAACCAATCGAACACTTGAAATGAAATTTCAGATATTGTTATTTGAAAATATGACGCTCGAGATTGTGATGGTTTAAAACAATACAGCTCTCATAGTTACCGTCACAAAGAAAAAATTTCGAAACATTAGAATAGTAACAATCGTGTTCATTCTGTGCAAATTAATCAGCTCATTGAAAAACCATAAATGGCATTGGAATGATACACGTATAATGAAAATTTGTATGAAATATTTTGTAAAGAAATGTGTGAAACATTTGCAAAGAAGAGCATTGTAAATGACCAATGGCAACACAAGAGAGGAGACGGGGGGAGGACTTGTTGTAATTAAAAGTTTTCAATGGGCCCACCTTCGCATTATTTGTGAGATTTTGTTGATACAATGACGAGCGTTTAGATAACGTAGATGAAGAAATTGTATCTTTGATAGATGATGAAAAGAAACTTAAAACGGAAACTGAAAGTTCTATGAATTAGAATGATAAAACAATTTTATGTAAATCTACAATAAATAGATATTTAAAATCTAATCTGGAACAACGCAAAACAAACTCGGGTATTAAATCAACTGAAGAGTGAAAATCATCATGTTCGTCTTCCTAAATTAGATATTTCAAAATGTTATGGTGACATCAGTCAATGGATAAGTCTTTAGAATTCATTCAAAGTTGCGATACGCGATAATATTGCTCTTTCGAAAAGTTCTACTTAAGTGGAACTGCTGCCAATGCTATAGAAGGTTTTCCAATATCTGAAGGAAATTACGATGCAGTAATACGAATTTTAAATACTAGATTTGGAAAACGCGACATTATCATAAAGTGCATATGCAAAAACTCCTAAATCCATCCCGTTTACTAATCAAGCGACGTTCTAAAATTAAGAAAATTATATGACACTATAGAAACACAGTTTCGAAGTCTTTCTTCTTTAAATATTAATCCCGAAACTTATATGTTAATCCCAGTTTTATTATTCCAGCAAATTTAGGATTAGAATATAGTCATATGAATGATGAGGAGACCTGTTTAGATATAAACAAATTTCTAGAATTCCTCGAAAGAGAATTACAAGCTTCAAAGAGAGCAAACGCATTTAATGCAGAAGATAGAATGGCTATACAAAGCCGTAAATTTCAGTTTAACTCCAAGCCATTACCAACTAATGTAGATCATCAGCAGCAGCGAGGCGAATATAAACAACTGACTAGCCTTATACTGTATCGTCCGTGTCTGAAGCATGTTTATTTTGTGATTCACTAGCCCATGACGTAGGAAATTGTTCAGAAATTGACATAGGCTCGACAAGAGGAAATCTAGAAGGACAGGGCCAGTGTTATATATGCTTCAGAATATGACGAAAGATTGCAGAATGCAAATTCGTTGTGAATTATGCAATAAACCTCATCGTACGTCTTTATGTAATTATGAAGAGCAAAATTTGGAAATCTATAAACAATGTAGTAAAAACGAAAATCATTTACTTGCAGAAAATATATCAAATGATGCTTTAATGAGTTTGAAGGATAGATCTAACAAAATTAATAGTCATTTTAATTCTTTAATTACGGTATAAGTAGAATATGACAATAGAGGTTTAGTGTTAAATGCTGTAGAACAAGAAGTGTTAAATGCTGTAGTATTAAATGCAGAGTAGAAGTGTTAAATGTTGTCTTTGATACTGCCACTTAGATCAGTATTATAAAGAGTACTATTGTACTAGAGTATTGTAAAAGACTATGTGGAAGTATAATATTAAAATCTGCATTTGGACAGAAGGTTAATGCACCTTTAATAAATGTAAATTTAGTGATGTACACACAACCAAATACAGTACACGCACCTATTACAGTCGTGCGTGCTACAGTTGATAATCTAATGCATGATTTATTATTAAGTCTTGGTGCTTATAATGAACTGATTGCATCTAAAAGTAATTTTGAAAGTTGCGTTAATGTTCTGAATGTTGATGAAATACAACGGTCTCATGAAGATATTCCTGTTAGTTCTGATGATGAGGAAGAGGATGAGGTAAGTGATTTATTGCAAGTCCGTTAGAAAACTAAAAAAAAGAGGAAGATGAAGCTGATTATTTAAAATGGTTGAAAGGCCAAGAAAAGGAAGTACCAAAAGATGTTAAGAAGAAATGTCCTTTTTGAAGAAGTTTAGAAATGATACAAACCTGGATGAGAATGAGAAATGCTTTAGAGATTTTATTTTCGATAAGAAGTATAAAGGAAAATATAAAAATGATGAGATTCTTACTTATAGAGAAATTACTGATACTGAATTGCTGAGTGATGAAGAAAAAGATATGCAGAAGCAGGAATTGTTTGAACATAATTCCCAATCTGAACAGCAGGATTTAAAATTCGTTAAACGGTATCCCAGGGCGATTGAAAATTCTCTGAGACGTGTTGATGAAAAACAGAAAAAAGAAGCGCGAAGAATACATTGTATAAAAAAAGGAAGAAAGAGGAGAAAAGAGAAGAACTAAGACGTTTGAAAGCTTCAAAGAGAAAAGAATTGAAGAAAAAATTTTTAAATTGAAAGAAAAGCCTGGCTAAGATGAATTGAACCTTAATTAAGGTAATATTGAAAGAGATTTTGATCCTGAACAACATGACCAGAAAACGAAAGACTTTTTTAATGATGATTATTATACTATTCAAGAAGAAGAATGTCCAAAATTTCTATATGATGAAGAGCTTGATAATGAAGAATGGGGCCATTGCACTGGACCAAGAAAAGTGGTGAGTGCGGTGAAGAATAGCTTGAAGAAAGTGCTTCTGAAAACTTCTAAAAGTCATTCTAAACCAGAGTGTGAGAAAGAAACCATTAACTCACATATGAAATAAAAAGGTTAGGAAAAAAATCCTTATTTCCTAAAGTAATTTCTAAACCTAAACCAGTTTTTGATCCACATGGCAAAACGTTTGATGACTATTTAGATGAGTACTATAGATGAGATTATGAAGATATAATTAGTGATATGCCAGTCAGATTCAAATATAAGAAAGATAGTGCCAAATGACTGTGGACTGACTGCTGAGGAAACTCTTGCAGCTGATGACAGGGAATTAAACCTTATGTTTTAAATAGTACTTATGTTTGTATTCATATACGATTAATGTCTTTTAGATATTATTCCTTTAGTCGATTTCAAGTAAAGCAGTTTTTTTACATCGTTTGAGCACCCACTTGAATGGGGAGGCGTGAGGCACTGGCGCCTTCTATGAAGAACTAGGACGCAAACGCCAGCGAAATTAAAATAAAAAAAGAAAAGAATTACGATTATTATATTGTAATATAAAATAGATCATGTGCTGAATAGTTGAAATATTAAGCAAAAATCTTCTCCCGCCATCTTCTCATGCCTTCGTAGTGTAGTGGTCAGCACGCTCGACGCGTTACCGAGAGGGCCGTAGTTCGATTCCCGGCGAAGGCGTTGCTCATTTTTCAATATTCCTGTTTCGAAATAACCTAATGTCTTTACAACATGAACGATGTAGTTATACTAGATGACTCTGAATAAAAACGTTTATAATCAAATAGATTATTTGATTTTTGACACCGAATAATAAAAGAAAAGAACCCACAATCATCAGTGTCGATAGGACTCGACTAGAATAACTGCTTTGGAGAAACAATCTATCTTTATCTTAAGCTATTCCAGAGCCAGTGAAATTGCAAGGATCTCAGCATCAAAATTCGACATGAACTGTCCCACAGGAGTACATTGGGAAAACAATTTACGGTATGCACCAGTCCCAGTGTTGTCGCGTATTTTAGAAACGTCAGTATATACTCTAGTCCATACAGATTCAGGATATTCTTCATATAACATACATAATGTGTTTGATTTTAATATTGCATCAGGAATGTTTTTCTTTCCCAAGTCATTAATATCTAGCTGGTATTTGATATCACTATATTCAAGGGGATTAACCATGACCTTGTTATAATTCACTGGCTTGTTTTCATCTATTTCTTGTAATAATTTCTTACAAGCCTCTAGGAGACACATTTAGGTTTGCATTCGTTCATCCATTGCGCTCTATGCGATGCTTTCATTTTAATGAATGTACGATCTGTTTGTTTCTTGATTTCAGTAGCAATCGGTGGGTTGGAAGCATAGCTTTGCATAGCTGTAATCGGGGTAGTTTTCACCTCTCCTGAAGTAATGCGAAGAGCTTTGCAGCTTTGCTTTGGGCTCTTTCTAAAACGTCAATCTTCCTTTGTGTGGTAGAGATTAACACCTCACTCCCATATTTGAAAATAGATTCAATATAAGTGTCGTAAGTTTTATTTAGGGTAGTCTGTAAGCTTCCCCATTTGGTACCGGCTAGTCTTTTCAAAATGGAAAGATTTTTCCTCTACTTTTTCTCTAGCAGTAATCACATGATTAGTAAAGTTTAATTTGTTGTCCAGCATTATACCTAGATATGTAGTACTAGTGCTTTTTGAAGAGTAGCTTTATGTGTATTTAATTCAAAGTTCGTATTCATATGCTCAGAGAGAAGAACTGGTAAGCTGTTTTGTTCTTATTTATAATCATATTGTTCTCTTTGGACCAGGTATGCAGGACTTCAAATGCATTATTCAATATAATTTCAAGTTTTTTTCTTTGGTCTTCGTATTTTCTGGAATTTTCTGCTTCTGTCCAAACAACAGCATCGTCTGTGAACATACAGACGTTAATACTTTTAACGGTTTTTAACTAGGTTACAAAATCATTTATGAGTGTGATTTATGATTTATAATTTGAGTGTTCTTTTTCTGTAATTTTTGTCCTTTTCGAAATTGTGCCATTAATTCTAGGAACTGCTTAACAAACTTCAAGATATGTTGTAATACTTGGCAACGCTGTTTGCTTCTTTCGAGGGTAGAAAGAAGTTCAGGTAGCGGCTGGCTGCTGGCTCACATTCCTTTCTATTGTTGCGAAACGTTAGGAGACTTGTCTGAAGTTTTATAACTGCATCTTATTGCAAACTGAACTCACACCAGTTCATTGCGAGTATCGTTCCTTAGTTCCCATTCAGGAGTATAAGTGTTTCTTATTTGGGCGAATTTTTGATATTCTGTGAAGTGAAAACGTAGTTTGAAAAGAAAACAAACAAACGTTATAATGGAAATGAAACTAGATGCCTTAAAGAGACTGGGCAAAAGGAAAGTGTAAGCAAACTTACCATGGATTTAGGTGTTGTACGGACTACTTTGACAGGGTGGAAAAGAAGAGGTCCGAAATCGAGTCTTGGTATGTGAAAAGAACATGTACCGATAATTTAATGGAAAGAAAAAGTATTAAAGGAGGCGAATAGGAAAAAGTGAGTGAGGCGCTTTATTTGTGGTTCTGGCAGCAAAGGGAACATCCATTTCAGGACCTATTTTACAAGAGAAAGGCCTTAAAATTTTATGATGGATTTCAGGAAGGAGAGCCTGGATTTACTGTTAGTGCTGGTTAACTCGACAGATGGAAAAAGCGGTAGGGCATCATACAGTTAAACGTAAGAAGCAAGGAGAGAGTCACAATCTTGACGTGCAGCAATACAACAGGCAGCCATAAGCTGAAACTAGCGCTTATAGGCAAATCAAAAGACCCCGGGCATTTAAAAACCTAAAAAAGTACTCTAATCTGACCGAAACGAACTATGGTCTTTCTGTTTGTTACTGGAATCAGTCAAACGCACGGATGAATGAAGCAATATTTAATTATATGTTTCTTTACTAGGTCGTTCCATCGGTGGAAAAGTTTTTAAAATAAAAAATCCACCAAGGAAGGCGATTTTTATTCTAGACAATGCCCTCATCCCATCCTGGTGCAAAATAGTTACGAGACTAAGATACTATAAAAGCCATGTTTCTCCCTCCTATCGTAACTTCAGTGTGTTACCTGATGGGCCAGGACGCTTTAGAGGCATTGAAGAAAAAATACAAAAATACAGACGTAAACTTCTTTCATCTCTTGTCCTAGCCATGATGGAAGGGTATGATATGATCGAGAAACTGAAGAAAATAGATATATTAACTGTTGTTGGGTGGATAGATCATTCCTGGCGGGATCATTCCTGGCTTTGTTCCTGAAGGACTATTCTTTTCGTTTTGCAATTTTGCGTCGGAAACATTAAATGTCGGTTCAATTTCAAACTCTTGCCACCAAATATTGCAGCCCTGTATTATATTTAAAGAAATTAAATAATGAAGAATGTGCATAAATGTATGCATGTTTTTCGCATTGTGATAAAATGACGGTACCTAGAGCCATCGAATTTTGAATGACATAATCCTGCTACGAATGTGGGCATCTGAAAACCCAAATTTGAAATTTGGAATTTGTTTCATTATCGATTTCCTATTTTGCAAAACTTTAACGAATTTTTTATTAACAAACTCAAGGATTTCAAAGCGAGCAGGGGCAACGTAGTACAGAAAAAAAATTTTTTATCTCCAGCGCGAGACTATGTGTAGGAAATTCTAAATATATGCTCAGATTAAAATTATTTTGCTATATTGTTCTTCAAATGAATTTTATGGTTTAAGTGCGAAGAACATGACATTTAATAAATAAAGGTAACACACAAAATGTTAAAAAAAACGCCCCTTTGGACGTAAATTAAAATCTGAAACATATCAGATTTTTTTTTAGTCCAAAGGGGCCTTGTCCACGAAGGACTATTGTTTTCGTTTCGCGATTTTGCGTTGGAAACATTAAAAGTCTGAATCACTTTCAAACTGTTGCCACCAAATCTTGCACCCCTGTATTATATTTAAAAGAAATTAAATAATAAAGAATCTGCATAAATGTATGTATATTCTCCAAATATGATAAAACAACGGTCCTAGAGCCATCCAGTTTTGAATAACGTACGTTTCCACCCGAATATGCGCATCTGGAAGCCCAAATTTGGAATTTGGAATTTGTTTTATTATCTTTAACGAACTTTTGATGAGCAAACACAAACGATTTAAAAGCGAGCAATGGCAACACCCACGGGGTAAAAAAAACCTTTTTACCTAAAGCGCGCGGAACTGTGTATCGGAAATTCTAAAGATAGACTCATTTTAAAATTATTTTGCGATATTGCTGTTGAACTGAATTTTATGGTTTAAGTTTTTTTATGGAACGTGATATTTAATAAATAAAAGTAACACACAAAACGTTGAAAATCACCCCTTTGGACGTAATTTAAAATCTGAAACCTTTCAGATTTTATTTTATTTTATTTATTTTTTTTTTTAATATTATCTTTTGTGTCGCCGAATTTTCTGATTAAGTTCGATTCATGAATATCTTAGCTTTGCCATTTGGCAAGACGATTTTTTTATATTGCATGTATTTGTTTTTAAGATAATTACGCAATTTTAGATGAATTGAAGCTTCAAAAATGAATTCTGACATTAATTACGTTGGTGCCAGCATAAATTTTTCCCTATTGAAGATAGATATTTGATTGTATTTTCTATTTTTTAAATGTTTGCTGTTAATTGCAAAACGATGCAAGACATTGATATTTGAATTAGGTAATTTGATATAAGCTGTTAACAGACATTGAGTAATATAATGGATTGAGTCACCTTTATTTCCACATACACATTGCTGAGAGTTTGAGAGGTTTATTCTGGAAAAAATGGCCTGTGTCCAGTTAAAAAGTGATTTATATAACGATTGACCATTGTACATGTATCATTTACATGAGGTGTTATTTGATGTAATTGTTAGAAATGTAGTTGCTACGGAATGGCAACGCCAGAGAGATTGCTATTCAAAGAGATAGATGGCTGAATTCAGTTTGTAACGTTTATTTTGTGGATGTTGCGTATTTTAAATGAACTTATTGCACTGTGCTGAGGAGTATTAAAATACTATATTCTAAAAGATCTTTCATTTCGTCTAATTTTTAACAAACCGCTCATTATTTTTGCGTTAACTAACGATGATGGTTACGACAGTAATTGTCTTTCTGTATTTATTGTTGTCCATTCTTCTTCCCATATTTGGAGGCTGATTTTATTTACATACGATTTCTTGAGATACGATTTCGGCCAGAATATTTTTCTTGAAGAGATATTATTGTTAGTAGTAGCTGGTTTGGCTGCTGAATCGGCTTCTTCGTTACCAAGAACTCCAATGTGAGCCTTTATCCAATAAATGTTCGGTGATATTTTAAGATATTGGATAATTTTATTAAAAATATCTTGAATTATTTCAGATGTATGCTTGGTATTTTGTAAAGCTAATATTGAGATTGACTATCTGAGAAATTATTGATTTTTTGTAGATCGCTATTGATTCAATATTCTGTTGCCATTCGAATTGCCTGTAGTTCTACTTGGAAGATACTATTTTCCTTGGCGAGTCGATTTTGCAGATTTATTTTCTAGGTTTGATCTATTTGTATTACACATGCACAGCCAACTCCTATACATGCACAGCCAAATCCTAAGTCCATGTTCGATTTACCTGTACGTATTATTGATGAAGATATATGACTGGCTGGATGTTTTATTGTGCTATACATTTTAGGATTAGAGGCAGGATGTCTTCTGTAGGGATTGACTGACGTTTTCAAATTGTTTATTAAATATTTCATCATGTAATATGCAGGATTTTTTTAATTTGAGTACTGTGGCTTTTGTATGTTCAGTTTGTTCCGGTATATGAAGAGGAACTGTTCCTGAAAGTATGCATAGGGCAGCACGTGATGTTACTTTATAACATTTTGTGTTCGGGAGAAGGAAGTGACTTGGCTTGCGATTGTTTTTGTTTCCGGACAATCGTAAGTTGTGCCCAAATTTCTGCACTGTATAAGACTATTTTTGTTATTACTGTATTGAAAAATATTCTTTGAATATGAGCATTTAGTCCTCAATTTAGTCCTTGGACATAACGCAAGTTGTTTGCTATTTTTTGTGTTTTAGTTCTGATATATTTGAGACGCTCAATCCAGTTGAAGTTTTTGTCAATGATTATGCCTAAGAAATTTATGTTTTGGAACTATTTTTATCCTATTATTTCCTATTGAACATTTTGGTAGACAAGGGATTTTTTGTGATTTATGGAAAATTATAGCTTTTGATTTTTCTTCACTTATTGTCAATTTCAATTTTTTGCATTCAGTTTTAAAAGATGAAGAGTTTCATTTATATTATTTCCCACAATAATTATTATTGTTCTACCAGTGATCACAAAAGTTGTGTCGTCAGCGAAAGAAAGTGGGATCCAGGGATATGCATTCGTTTCGTAAAGTTCATAAGGCGTTTTCTCCCTCCTTTCTGCATGCCTTCGTAGTGTAACGGTATCACGCTCGGCGCGTACTCGAGAGGCCTAGATTCGAGTCCCGGCGAGGATATTGCTCATTTAAGAATGATGATTTGGCTCAAGATTTGGCGATTGAGTCCCCTAATTCCCAGACACTCTCTAAAAGGTGGAATATGTAGGGTATTTTCTTTCTCCTTTCTGCATGCCTTCGTGGGTAACGGTAGCACTTTCGGCGCGTATTCGAGAGGTCCAGGTTCGAGTTCCGGCAAGGGCATTATACATTTTTCACATCTCCTGCTTCCAAAAAATCCTGATATCTTCTACAAATTCTTGAAAGTTTTCTCAGTAATGCATATTAGACGCCTTTACTTTGCATAGATAAAAATGAATAGACGAAAAACATCTACTCTGCATAGAAAACATTTTGCTTTGCACAGATATGAGCATATATTTTACCTGAAATTCGAACACATGCCTTTGAAACAGAACGGATTTTTACTCGCTGTAGTAACTATCAAAATGACAGTTAAATATTTTGCTGCTCTTTAATAAGCAGTCAGATTCGTCAGTGCTACTTAAAACAGATACAAGACTGCGCAACAATTCAGACTGCGGAATTTATTCCCACATTTCAATATTCCTCTCTCTTATCGTGAAAGAATGATGTGCTTGGAGGCAAATAAAACAAATAAAACATGAGAAAAAGCGAAAATAAAATATAAAGAAGCAAGTGCTAAAAAATGTGATGTGGAATATCATATCAGCACAATTGATTTTTACTTTGCTTACGTAAAAGGAGGGTAACAAATAATGTAGCTCCGCTGCAGCTACATTGAGGCATCGAATTTTGATCAGAAAAGGCGAAAAGTCCCGGGCGGCATTACCATAGGAACGAGGAAAAGTAGAGGCGATAATTGGAAGGGCAATGATTGTTCCTCATCGATTTTTTGGCGCGCTTTTCT
>KK117977.1:173093-186460 GCA_000611955.2 Stegodyphus mimosarum | reverse complement strand
AAAGAGGGACTGATCGTGATCTCAGCCATAGCTGTTTATGAGCTCGAATAGACAGAAAGATGAAAAGAGGAAAAGTGTTGCCAGCTGCAGGAAATGAATTTCCCATACTTCTGGAAAACGAATAGCATTACTATCGGCAGAATAGAAGAGCAAATTATTTCGTAAATAGCAACGTATTCCAATATATATACATAACAAAACACAGCAGAAGAAAATATGTTGCCATTTATAGAAAATAAATAATTTCTTCAAAAGTATCATATATTTTGCATAATACTGTATTAGTAGTGTAGAAAAATGAGTAATTTATTTCAAATTACTACTAACTGAACTACTGCGATTTCAAAGATTTCTTAATTACCTTTCTAATTAAGGATTAAAATTTTTTCCATTACGTAAGTGAACATGCAAAAAGGAAGAATAAATTTTTTTTCAGTTAGGTTAACGGTGTTTTTGGCTTAACTTTGCTTTTGGCAAAAATTTAAAATTTCGATGAATCCTGTAATGCATCTGAATTATTCGTTAAGATTTTATTTTTTACTTTTTATTAACTACTATGTTTAGTTCAATATTTTCTGTAATTATTTTAATTAATTAAATTAATTAATATGCTGTTTATGAATGCATTTTTGGACACTGAATTTAGAGTTTAAAATTTCGTTTCAAAAGCAAAAGTTTAGAAAAATCAAAATGTGCTTAAAATTTAAATTTCTTTAATATTTAAAGAAATGACCATGATATTTTATGATATATATTTGCGTCAGATAAAAAAGCTAAAAATTTAATCCTTAATAAAATTCCATTTGAGACTCCAAGTAATTATTTTTGCATGAAAATGCAATTATCTAATAACATTATATTAATAATGTTATTAGATTAAAAACGCAGCAAACCCCGGAGTTAGTAAGAGTCCCTGGATTCTAATTCTAGTCAAACCCCAAAATTCCTATCGCTTTCAAGAAGCCTTGTAATGTTGGAGTTCATTATGCATCCGATCCTCCACTCAGATTAATTACTCTTTCAATTTAGTGCATGAATAAAAATTCAGAAAGTAGTCAGTAAAATATTTTGTCTAAATAGATGACATTTTATGTACCGGGTGGCCATAATTAAAATGACAGTGCTCACAGTGTTCTGTACCGTGATCTATTTGCGAGAATGACGTCACATTTTGTAGGAAGATTAAACAAGACGGGGGACGAAGGATTCCGCGAAAAAACAAATTAGTTCCAAAAGTCACCGCTAGGAGAATATTTGACGCTGTGTAATAGAAAATAGAGTGTTAACAAATGCAAATAAATACGGAAATTACCTTTTATTTTGCATTCAAATGTGGTTCAATATGGCTACCGTTGTTGTGGACTACATACTGCATTCTGTGCACAGTATGCACAACAGCAGAAAGTAACATGTCTGCAGGAATCTCCCGTACAGTCCGAGATATGTTATCCTTCAACGTAGCCAGGTCCTGGACCACTGCTTGATAGACCTTAAGGTAACACCATAGCCAGAAGACGCATGGGGTAAGATCAGGCCACCGAGGTGGCCATGCAGTTGGAAAGTAGTGGCTAATGACTCTTTCTGTTGTGAATTTCTGTCGTAGCATCTGTTGCACCCGTACAGCAACATGTGGAGGGGCTCCATCTTGCATGAAAATCATTTCCCCCAGGCATTGTCTTTGCTGAAGTGCCGGAATGACAAAGCTGTTCAACATGTGGCGATATTTCTCTCCGGTAACAGAACAGGTTTCTGGTCCTGTCGGATTAATGTTCTCATAGAAGAATGAGCCTACGATAAATTCCGCTATGAACCCACACCAAACAGTTACCTTTGGTGAATGTAAGGGAATTGCTGTGACTGCATGTGGTGATTTGTCATCCCGAATTCGGCAGTTCTGGGTATTCACAGTTCCAAAGTGGGCCTCGTCTCCCCATAAGATTTTCCACGGCCAAGCAGCATCCACCTCCATTCTGGCAAGAAAGGTGAGAGCAAAAGTCAATCGCTTATCATGGTCGGGGAGTCTCCTGTACACGGCTGATCTTGTACGGATAGAAGTTGATAATCTTTCGTAAGATTTTCCATACCGCACTGTAAGGCATATAAATATTCCGAGCTACTCCACTAGCGCTAGAGATGGCAGCAATATTGTCTGGTCCTCTGTCGACAATCGCCGTGGCAACTGCTTCGACTGTATCCTGTGGTACATGTTTTCGTCCTCTGCCCGACTGAACCTTCAGAGAACCTGTTTTCTTAAACGTCGCAACCATTACTTTTAGCCCATTAACTTACAGAGGACCGTTACCTTTACGCATTATTTTGTGCGTACTAAAAGCACGAAGAGCGGCTGACGCGCTGCACTGCTAAAAGAATCTGACCAGTAACGCACGCTCGACTAAAGAAGGAGACATTGCACATAAACTTTCAATCCGATTGATTCGAAGCGTAACACATTGCCTTTTAAAACCCAAGCAGCTCGCACTGTGCCAATAGATGTAACGTGAAATTTGAATAAAGAACTTCTTCTGCCCAGCGTACGTGATACTGCAGATCACGAGACTTTATCGGTGTTTATGTAATTTTACGCTTTTTTAAAAGTGTTGTCATATTACAATGGAACTAAATCAGAAAATGTGCATAATAAAAGGTAATTTTATTCTGTATTAATTTGCATTTATTAACACTCTATTTTCTATTACACAGCGCCAAATATTCCCCTAGCGGTGACTTTTGGAACTAATTTGTTTTTTCGCGGAATCCTTCGTCCCCCGTCTTGTTTAATCTTCCTACAAAATGTGGCGTCATTCTCGCAAATAGATCGCGCTACAGAACACTGTGAGCACTGTCAGTTTAATTATGGCCACCCGATATATCATATCATTTGTTGTATGCACTTAAAATTCTCCATATTATGTAGCTTCTCTATATGGCGTCATAGTATAATTATGAGAGAGTTGCTTAAAACCACATATAAACAATACAACTGGCAATAAAATAATCAAATTAAAGAAATTTTACAGTTTAATAGAATTGAGATTAAAGACAAAGAACGCAAGAAAAATTATATAAGAAGGGGAAAATGGGCTTCATCAAACCAAGAAGTTCGAAAACAAGAACGTGAGCTCATCGCCTCCGTAAAGAAACTGATCCATGTAAACATTTATAGATTTAGCAGCCGGACAAGAAGGAATAATTTCTTAAAATAATGAGGCATTCTTTAATTGTAAGAAATGCGTTACACCTCTTATTGCTATAGAATATTTATGAAGTCTATCGATTGTCCTCCCCTGTACCTTATACCCTCACTCGCGCTTTGCCACGAAGTGAAAACTAAATTAATTGAATGAGAAATTTAACTCTAATGAAATTCGAGGGAATAAGTTTAAATGAATGCAGCAAAGAATATATATAATTTAATAGGCCAAATAGGCCATACAAGGAAATTATATGGTGTCCACATCTGATTTCTTTATTCTTATATGTTCTTAAATTGTACATTTTTTGCTTTAAACGTGATTGAATTATGTTGTTCTTATGTTCTGGTTAAGGATTTTATGCCTTTAGTTAATCTGCAAGGCAATAGCTGTAGAATTATCAAGAATTTAAAAGTTGTTTAAGTCTTGCTAAGCCTAACGAAGTCGTCATTTGTTTACATTTGGAACTCTTATATCCCCTCTCTAGAATAGTGGATTAAATTTGTTTGTGCACCAACTTCAATGCCTTTTTGCCAAATGGGACCAACAGCAGACTTTCAGTTTTGTGCACCGAAAAATCTGTCTTTCTGTCCGCCAGCCGAATTGTTTGTTTTTGTGTAGAATTTTTAGCTTTAATTTAATTTTTTTTTACTCTTTTTAACTGTATTTGGTGTTATGTCTTCCTGTATTTTACAATTTTTAATGAAGATGTTTTGAGTTTTTATATATTTTTGCCTTGCCGTGAAGTCAGAAAATTAATTGAATTGAAATTCATCTCTAATGAAATTCGTCAAAATAAGTTTAAATGGCATGCAGCAAAAAATTTGTGTAATTTAATAGGCCGTACAAGGAAGTCATGTGGTGTCCAAATGAGATTTTTTTTATTTAGCAAGCACCGTTGAAGAACCTCTCCATTATAATTAGGTAAAGGTACACCCAAAGTTGATAACTTATTACTGGAAAGAGTAGAAGTTAAAGTACTTTGATTTATTTGAAAACTTACAACTTCTAAATTGCTCCTACAACAGCTCGCCATCGACTCCAACGAAGAGTGTTATAACCTACTTCGTGCGCGCGCACTTATGACGTCATCAAAATATTGTGTAATTTTTCCTAGCTTTGAAGCTTTACTTTAACTCAATCACAATTCCAATTTCGAAACTTTTTGTTGCGTTTTTTAATCGTTTCCTTTATTATCAAATAAACCGCAAAGGGAAACTGCGGCTTATTAAGATAAACACGTTCTACTAAGCCATGTTTTGTGTCTTAACACTTTTTTTTTCTCTCTGAGATCGTCATTAAGGAACGTAGTCCTCCGTTAATACTAATTTGTTTACTTCTTGAAAATAATAAATGCTTAGAGATAGATATTTTCCATAAACTCGCGGTGCAATGAAATTATTAGTAAATCTGTTACAAAATACGTGCTCATAGTACATTATTTTAAGGAAAAAAAGTCTCATAAAAAGAATAATGGCAGCGTTTCTATAGAAGTATAATCTATAAAAATCTCACTCAAAATCTATATGTATACATTGTGGGTTTTGAATTTCATTTTTTAAATTTCAGTAACTTCGCCATAAATCTGTCGCGTAGCGTATTTTGCGTGCAAAATTTAACACAGACATTGCTACAGACCGAAATCTTCAAGGATGCATTTGAATACAACATTTATATATCATCTTGCTTTCCATTTAAGCCCTAGGAAACAATTTTTTAAAACTCTTCTTTTATTATTCTTTCCATATCTGATATTCTCTTTAACATGCAAGTATAATTTATCTTTTTCAGAATGAAGAAAGAATTCTTGTCAAAAGCTTCTCTGTATGAAATAACTTTCCCCAAAACTTTAATTTCAAATATGTTTTCGAAAAGAACGATACTAAAAATATGCCCTGTAATTTTTCATGAATTATTCAAAACATTCTCCGAATGCTGGACGAGAATTCATTTTTAAAATCCATCTCTGTTCTTCATAGAAAAACTGAATATTGAAGAGCTTAAAATTTTATCTCAGCAGAAACCAGAGTAGCTAACTTGCAGTTCAAAATTAAATAGCATCGCTGAAGTTTTTGTCTAACGTCACCTTGTAGCACTTCATTTTGCCTGTTATTAGGATACTCGAGTCGGTAATTTTTCAAATCTAAATGATAAGTTATGATCGTGGTTAAAAATATTCTCCAAATTACAAACGCACAACAAATTGCCTTTAGTAAGGACGCATGGAACCATAAGGAATTTTAGAAACTTCCCGAAGTGTCGGAGATCGCCACCTCGTCATCTGATATCGATGGTTTAAAACTGAAGACACATTAATCGTAATTGCAAGATCCATGCAGAAAAAAAACAATAAATTCACTAAAATGTAGAGTAAAAACTTATAGTAAACGTATTAAAACCAACGTCGTAACCAAACTCGTAGTCATTAGCTCATTAGAAATTTCTAATTCTAATTCTTGAATTTAATTCCTTACTTCGAAGCATACCAAATTTTCATTTCCCACCACCCCGACAAACTCATAACGATGTTCTGCCACAAAAATGCCGCTGACAGTTTTATGCAAGTCGGTGACTAGTCGCCAAGACCTTCAGATGAGCGTCCCAGTGTCTTTGTAATGATTGCATTCTTCGTAAGATAAGCTGAGTTTCAGAAGGTTCTGTGTACCTTTGCGTCTTCATGTCGAGGCACACTTGTGTTTTGTGAACAATGGCGAATTTACAAAACGATCCCGACGCCTTGACAAAATTGACAGCGTCGGCCAGGCCAGCCTCTTACGTCCTTACCTGCATTTGATAAATGAAAGCACTCTATTTCTGCAAGAGATTAATAAATACTGATTTGTAACTATTTTAACATAAGTAAATCAAACTGCTTTCTAACAGTTACATCAGCCGCTCTGATCAATATGGCGATTAACTATACAAACTACCATATTGTTGAACCTGGGCTCGAATCCTGGAGAATGTTAGTGACAGCTCTTTGCGGCATCTTCGAAATAGTATAATGACGCTGACTACTGTACCAATGGGAACGCATTTGAATTCCGGCGAAAATATTGATGTAGGTTTACAGTGTCTGTGTGGTGATGTAGGTTTACAGTGTCTGTGTGTACGAATTCTGTGTTTTAACTAGTTGTATTTCTAATCTTGGTGTTTTGTACAGTTTGTTGCATTTTCGTATAATTTGTCATTTGCTTCCACTGTGGCAAATGTGTCATCACAACAACGTATCCTCGCATTTGTAACATGCCCTATCTGATCACTTATTCTTCTGACTAATGTATCATTAACTTGTCAAATGCACTTCTATGTACTCTCACTTCTGTAACTAACTTAACATAAATACCTAAACTTGAAATTGTAACAGTACAGGTCCACATGACTCAAATGTATCACGCCTATATTAAACCCTAATGAAATCAAATGCAGCTGTGAAGGAGAATGTACAAATCATAATTGCTGTTTAACTGTTTTGATTTCCTTTCTAAAATGGAGGCTCTCATGCTTATAATATAATGTTTTTTTTCTAAAATGTAAAATGTATTTTTGGTAGTTTTTATGCTTTTATTTGTGTATTTATTTGTAGTGTATGAACTCTGTGCTTTACTAATTGTTTTTCTAATCTTGGTGTGTTGTACAGTATGTTACATTTTAGTTTAATTTGTCATTTGCTTCCACTGTGACAAATGTATCTTCACAGCAATGTATCCTCGCATTTGTAACATGCCCTATCTCAGCACTTATTCTTCTAACAAACGTATCCCTTTAGCAATGTATCCACATTCGTAACTTTCCCTTTCTAAGCACTTATATAAATTTTCGTGACAGGTGCCTGGTTTGTTTTCCAATCGGTCGTCTGCTTGTAAAATGTAATTCGCTTAGCTTCGGTGTTAATGTATATGTAAGTGTCTGTTTGTGGTGCTTGTAATTTATAATGCATGGTACATGCTCTAACTGGCAGACAGATTTTGTTGTATCTCAGTAGCATGTATTTTCTAAGTACTTATAATTCCTTGATTTAATGTATCA
Organism: Stegodyphus mimosarum; assembly: GCA_000611955.2. Lineage (NCBI taxonomy): Eukaryota > Metazoa > Arthropoda > Arachnida > Araneae > Eresidae > Stegodyphus > Stegodyphus mimosarum. Next base: position 179,240 of record KK117977.1, on the reverse strand, counting down.
GTATCAGTTTTAATGTTTTGAATGTTATTGTTTGTAGTGCATAGTACAAGCTCTGTTTCGCGGACAAGTTTTGTTGCAAATCGGTCTACCTTATCGAAAGGCAGAATTTGTTAATATTTCATATTTGGTACTTTCGATTTTTTGTTTATATATCTTCACATTCAGCATGCCCAATCAATGTATTCATTCATATGTAACAATTGGTAGTATAACTGTTACGAGTTTCTTTTTTAAAATTGAGACTCTCCTGCCATTTTTATTTTAAAATGTAAAATTTAAAATGTATAATGTAAAATTATTTTATGTAGTGTTCCAATGTTTGCCTTTGTAGACGGTAGCTGATGACTGTCATGTCACTGCGCTTTTGTAAAACTTCTGCATATCACATTAGACGTACTCTTCAACGTATGTTATGTACCTAATCAATTTGTAATTATTTTATAACTGTAACTTCCGTAATTTTAACTTTGACAATAAATGCCCGATTGATCTGCTGTGGCCCTGACTTGAGGTTGTGGCTGGCAGACATTAGATGGTCCCATCTCCGAGTAACTTATCCTGTTAGTTGCCTCAAGGCTAACTCAGGTCGAAAGTTGCTCCGTAGGTCAGTGTAGTGTCTGTGTGGCAAGGGAGCACTCAAAATAAATGGCAAAATTAAAGTCCTTTCGAATATTTGTGGGTAGGAAAAGAGGAGCGGGAGACTCTTAGATCTCTCCTAGAGATCTCCTTTAATCTAGGGCGAAGCTGCACAGTTAGTGTGCAATATACAACCTGTACAACCTATGGTGTATGAGTTGCCTTCCCATTTATACCTGCGCTGTGTCTTTGCGGCATGAAAATATCTAGTCGAAAGTCTTCTTAAAAGATTCGTGGTGGGAGAGGTCTGGATCAGTCTTTCGGGAATTTGTTTTTCCAATGGCGGGCACTTGCCTATAACGGCATTGGCCACTACTAAAGCCAGAAGTGGTGGTCATTTTATTGTGTAGGCACCTAATAGGCGGCCACCACTACCTTCTATTGAAGGAACAGGTAATTTTACATTCATGCCTTCTGTCCTCCGGGATGTGTTCCATCAAACTTGAGACAGAGTTTGGCAAACTCATTTTGTTATTAAAACTGTGCCCAAGACCTTGGGCAACGACAGGTGCTATAATCTCCCTCATGACTAGGATGAATTGATATACCTGATCTGATTTATAATAACATGAGGAGGGTTAACAACAACAAACAACAGCTACATAAGAAGGGAGGCAAAGCATTCATTATATGCGTTCTTGTTGCATATTTTGGCTTATGAATCTATTTATATTCCAACAAGTCCCTGCTAATGGAATCTTTCGTCAACAGAAAATGTAAACTGAAATCGATCAAGCAACTAAACATTCAACGCTCCCAAGATTTGATAAATGTAGCTATTTAAAATCACTCATCTTCGTTCATTCATAACGATTTGGACACAGTTTAAAAGTTTTATAATTTGCATTCGGATTCGAGCATATAAGATGAGCTGCGGAACAGGTTTGGTTCACGTCGTACTAGGAATCATTACGAAATCTGCTTCAAACGCATTGAAAGTAGACATTTCACTGATTCTTTTTCGCATGTTTTTTATCCTTACTGGCCTGCAGACATGATGTAAAATGCTTCACTTACAAATAATAGTCAAACCAGGCACGGCAAAATTTTCAGAATTTAGAGAGGCATTTGGCGACATAGTTGTCTCAGAGATTGCACTTATTCTAAATTGCTTGATGAAAACTAGAATATTACAGAGCATCATGAACCGATGTCTTTCTCTATCTAAAGCCCTTATTTTCATGCATTTTAACTGCACCTTTTTTACTTCCTTGTACGAAGTGAAGGAAGTATTGTAATCGCGAAAAATTTCGGGTATCATATTTCAACGAAAATATCCATTTCAACCACTCTGGAAACTATTTGAACGATGTTTTTTGCGTGACATCAGTACGTACTATTTGTGCCAAAAAAGATTGTAAAATGGATTTAAAATGGATTCAGAAGAGATTTTTTCTTAACGGCTGTACATACGTACGTATATATGTATCTCGCATAACTCAAGGAGTAGCCGTAGAACTTTGAAATTTCGTATATGAGACTGCTATAACATGTAGTTGTACGCTTCCCTTTTTCGTTGCAATCGGCTGCACCAATCATATATAAATATATATATGTATATTTTCGCTTTCTTACCTAGCTTGTATTTTATTCTTATATGTTGGTAAATTGTGAAATTTCTCCTTTAAAAGTGATTGAATTATGTAGTTTTTATGCTCCGGTTAAGGTTTTTGTGCTTTTTGTTAATTTGCATGCAACTGTTGTAGAATTATAACAAATTAAAAGTTAAAGTGGCGAGTTAAACCTAATGAACCGCTTTTTGTTTATATTTGAAACTCAGTAGAATAGTGAATTAAGTCAGTTTCTGCACCTTCAGTGCCTTTTAACCGAGTGGGACCAAAAATAAAGTTCAGTTTTGTGCACGAAAAATCTGGTTTCTTGCCCGCTGACCGAATTGCTTGTTTTTGCGTAGAAACTGTAATTCTAATTCTAAAAATTGCTTTTTTAACTGTTTTAACTTTATTTGGTGTTTTCCATTTTTCTATATTTTACAATTTTAATAAAGATATTTTGATTTTTTATGTATTTTTGCTTTGCCATGAAATGAGAACGAAAATGATTAATTGAATGAGAAATCTCTAATCAAATTCGAGAAAATACGTTTGAACGAAATGCAGCAAAAAAATGTGTATAATTTAATAAGTCATACAAGGAAGTCATGTGGTGTCCACGTCATATTTTTTTTTCATAAATTAAATGAAAAATTTATGGGATTCTTCAAAAGAATTGTTTTGTGTCTTTCACTCCAGTCAATTCTTTATTTGCAAAGGAATTACTGTGTTCCTGAAATATACCCACAAAGGAGAAGCATGCTTAAGACACCTTTGCCGTCTGTGATTTTGATCAGGAAAGACATTAGACTGTGTTCCTTCGAAATCTGACACGACACTGGATGTTTCAAATCCGTTGGTCATTTAATTCTGAAGAATGTTTTTTTCTTTATGTAATGAAAGTGTTGTATAATTCTTCTTCACTATCGGTGTCTTAAATTATCCTATGACAATTTATTTTTCAAAGACAATTTTCCACTGAGATATTCTTAACTGAGTGTCGTATTTGCTGCTTCTTGGTCACTTTTATCCACTCGAGAGCAATGAAATCGCTATATAGAGTTTATGTTGTATTTACGAAAATACGAAACACTCTGTACACACATACAGAGAGAGAGTTTCAATTAAATCTAATAGAATTTCAACAAGTAATAATGATAAGTAACCAGCATTAGCAAACAGATAGTAGTATGTTGGAAAGGAAAAGACAGACCCATATAGCAATGAAAACTATGCAACTGGTACAACAACTGCGTTACAAAATCGCATCTCCTGCTATTTATCCTCTAAATCAACGTTTCTATAAACCTTATTCAAGTAGTGAACCTTTTGTTTTAAATTCAAATATTCTACGGACCACTTTATTCTTTAGCACTTTAAAAAGCAATTTTTCAGCATATGCGACTACGAGTATACTTATGTTCTCAAAACACAATTAATTAAAATTCATTTAATTTTATATTGTTATGAAGTAATTAAAAAAGATAATATGTATTTGTTTTTAATAATTCAGGGTTATTATGTTTGGGTAATTTTTACCTTTTTAACTTATACAGTCTCGTATTCTTTGGTAACATAAACTAATGAGCTCTAGAAGACTGTAGAGGAATTATCCTCTGGTTTTAATAGCAAACAGACATAGTCAGAAGAAAATGTGATCCTTTTATTTGAACACAAAAAGTTCACAGTCGACCCCACTTGAGTTTACATAAGCCAGCACTTATGGCTTATTTTAAACAAATAATGTTGAACTTAAAATGTAATTCAACTAGTCTAACGGCTCACAGGATAATTTTAGCGCGTAGGAAGGCTCTGGCTCGTAGAAACCGGCAGCACAAGCTAATGGCTGTAAGCATTCAACGCCACAGAATCAAATCGTATTAAGTCACAGTAAGAATATTAAGTCACAGTAACAACGGGACTCTTAAGCAAACTTAAAACGCTCTAAAATCAACTTCCGAAACCTTCGCTTAAATAGCACTTCTTTCTCCCTTTTGAATAAACGTGTGCCATCAAATTTACATTCTGGAAGGAAAGCATGGGTGAAAAGGAAAGCGACAGGGAAATTGCTTAGTAATAAATAACTAAAAACTAAAAATTAAATTTAATATAACTAAAGATAACTAAACTAAAACTAAAAATATACTATTATTCAAAATAAATAAATAAATCCTCACAAGCTCAAAATTAAATAAATGTTGATATGTACATTGATGAGACGGAAAAGCCTGCCGATTTCTGAAAGCTGTTCTGTATCTAGATGTACGCTAGTAAGAAGTACTATAGTCAGAGCGCTTTAAATCCGTCTTTTGTTGCTAAGAGTAAAGTGGGAAGTCCATAGATAGGGCAACAGGTAATAAATGGTAGTCTTGGGAAAAGCGTGATAAACAACAGCCATGCGTAATTTCCATACTCCTAGATTTTCAGCTATAGTAAGGCATCAGCAGTTTTTTTTTAGTCCAAAGGGGCTTTGTCCCTGAAGGACTATTGTTTTCGTTTTACGATTTTGCGTCGGAAACATTAAAAGTCTCAATCACTTTTCAAACTGTTGCCACCAAATCTTGCAGCACTGTATTATATTTAAAGAAATTAAGAAATGAAGAATCTGCGTAAATGTATGTAAATTTCTCCAAATGTGATAAAACAACGGTACCTAGAGCCATCCAATTTTGAGTAACGTACGTTTCCACCCGAATATGCGCATCTGGAAGCCCAAATTTTGAATTTTAAATTTGTTTTATTATCTATTTCATATTTTGTAAACCTTTAACGAATTTTTGATGAACAAACTCAAACGATTTAAAAGCGAGCAATGGCAACACTCTACGGGAGAAAAAAAAACCTTTTTATCTAAAGCGCGCGGAACTGTGCATCGGAAATTCTAAAGATATACTCATTTTAAAATTATTTTGCGATATCGCTGTTGAATTGAATTTTAGGGTTTAAGTGCGAAGAACATGATGTTTAATAAATAAAAGTAACACACAAAACGTTAAAAAACTCTCCTTTGGATGCAATTTAAAATCTGAAATCTTTCAGTTTTCCCCCCCTAGAAATTGAAGAGAACCGCAAGAGTAGGTTTCAAGAACCACTTGTGGTTTGCAAGCTACAGATTGAGAAACTCCCAATGTAAACTTTACGAACAACACATTATCCGTATTTTTTGGCACTTCAGCTCTTTTCTGAAACGCCTTACTAATAATTCATTTACCTTATGAACATATTATTTTATTAAGCTTCGAAATATCAATATAACTGCTTCTAGAAAGACTGAAATATTAAAACATAAAATAAGCAAGCGATTCATCCACTGTATGAAGGCAGGTGGTAATCAGTTTCATTAAACAAACTTGTTACTATCCTTTCTTGTTTGTATTTTAAAGCATCTATTCATGTGCAACATTTCATTGCTTGAAACCAATAATTTAGTTTGATTTGAGAATGCTCAGAATTTCGTTTCTCGAATCTTGATGGTTAATCTAGTTGAATATTAACAATTAAAGTCACGTTAGTTTACGTTATTTGAATACAAAAAAGCCACGGAGGCTGTCTGTTTAAGAGGAAAGATGCCTTCATGGAGGACTTTCTGACCGAAGCTGGCTCGTATTCAAGTTAGTTATTGAGAAAGGCACGAAAACAAGTCCTGCAACTACCATGCTCTTCTGGGTTTGAACACAAGCTATACCGAGCTGCCAGTATTCAACGGTCTGGAGAAGCGTAAACAATTAAAGAAGCCACTGGAGAATTCGGCCACTGGAGAAGCGTAAACAATTAAAGAAGCTATTTTATACAGAGGGCTGTTCGCATATTTTTAGACGATTTTCATTAAATTTACGAAAATATTTTACCTAAACGTTTTGTGTTTTAAACGTCCTACTTGATAACTCTTATTTTTCCTTATCTTTCTACACCATAATTTCCAAGGCAATAAAGTATCGGAAGTATCTTTTCAATATCGGAA
>KK117977.1:131294-165591 GCA_000611955.2 Stegodyphus mimosarum | reverse complement strand
ACCCGGCCGAGCGGAAATTAACATAATTATTTAATTGACATGTTGGGCACGACTGGACATACGCCCTAGTAAACTTTTGCAGTTCTGGAAAGAAAACTGCCTCGCGAACTCTTTGGACAGTTTTTCTTATGCCCAAATGGCCCGAAATGGCACGATCGTGCAACTCCTCTAATACATTCACTCCAATGCTAGCTAGGATAACCGGTCTGAACTCGTGGTTTTCGTTAGTCGTTTTCGTATAAAATAACAGTCCGTCAATTATTTCGTAATTTGCGGCCCTATTTCTTATCGGCACAATATCCGGATGACTGAAATTCTCAGGGTCGGCCAAATAATTGTATATATTTTTGAACTCCGGATCTTTTCCCAGTTCGGCTATTACTGTTTCACGAGAATCTAATACTTTGGATGTCAGCATGGCTATTTTAACTGTATTTCCATTTTCATCTAAATTAATTCTGCTTAAAGCATCTGCAACAACATTGTCTTTTCCCGGCGTGTGTTTAATTACTAGATTATATTCCTGTAATTTAAGTGCCCACCTTATTAATCTGGATGATAAATTTTTCTCAGAGTAGAGTCTAGTGACCGCCGCGTGGTCGGTATATACAGTTACTGCAGAACTTCCAAAGAAAACACGAAATTTATGTACTGCTGATAACACTGCGAGAGTTTCCCTTTCCGTGGCCGAATAGTTTTTCTGGGTTTCATTTAATGTTCGACTGAAAAAGGCCACGGGTTGCCCATTTTGAGAAAGCACTGCCCCAATCGCAAAATCTGAAGCATCCGCTGAAATTTCTAATCCTTTATCCCCCTCCGAAAATTTTAAGACTGGAGCTTGAGTCAATGCGTCTTTCAGTTTTTGAAATGCCAAGTTGGCTTCTGCTGACAACGAAAACCCAGCTTTCTTTCTTTTCAACTTTAGCAGCGGCTCAGCTATTTTGGCAAAGTGTTTAATGAACGACTGATAGTATGAACATATACCAAGAAACGACGATAACTTCTTCGCTGTTTTAGGAACAGGATAATTTTTAATAGCTATTATTTTTGACTGATCCGTTTCGATTCCATTTTGAGAAATTTTAAATCTTTAATAGCGTAACTGTTTTGCGGCAAATTTACATTTGGACGCATTTATCTTCAAACCAGCTTCATTTAACAATAAAAACACTTTTCTTAAATCTTGGAAGTGTTGTTCTAGACTACTACTCGTAATTATAATATCCTCTAAGTATATGAACGTACTTTTACCAAGGACCGGTCTTAAGACGATGTCCATACATCTTTGGAAAAATGCCGGCGCGCCAGATAAACCAAAAGGTATTCTAAGAAATGCGTACGTGCCAGACTTAGTTATGAACGCGGTTTTGGGGACATCTTCGGGTTTTACCCCAATCTGAAAATAGCCACTTGTAAGATCTAATGTGGTCATGTACTTTGTAGAGGAAATATTTCGAATTATCTCTTCGATTGTCGGTAGAGGATATACGGGATATTTTGTGACGGAATTTAACTTGCGATAATCTATAGCAAAACGCCACCGCTTCGGGTGCCTAATCGGATAATCATTATTTTTCTTGCATCAAACTACTGGGCTAGCATAACTGCTAGAAATCGAGGTGATTATTTTATTTTTAACATGTCTTTAATATGATATTCAATTATTTCTTCATTGACTTTGTCGTATCGGTAGGGCTTTTGCCTAACTGGCTGAGCATCCCCCGTTTCAATATTATGATTTACGACCTGTGTGAAAAGCGGCACATCGCTAAATAAATTTGAAAAGTCACTTACCACGCAGTGCAGTTTTTCTTGTTCTTCTGCCGGTAAGTGCTGCAAGTCCAGCTGCGGGGGCTTATCATTCTTGATTGCTATTGGTTTCATATTCAAAGTTAATTCTCCCCCTTTGAAATCAAGTTTCGCTTCTGCCAATCTAAAAAAATCCACACTCAGAATAATAATACATGTTTGCAGGTTTCGCACAATATAAAATAAAATTTTTACCTACTCGTCGTTAATACGCACGAACAACAGTACTTTCCCTAAGCAGCTACACTTCTCTCCTTGGGCCGCTATGACATCCGTGTCCCTTGCACTAAAAATTCTGTAACGGCGAAAGTGCTTCTTGAAAAATCTTTCTGAGATAAAGCTGCTTTGGGCTCCTGTATCTAACAGAGCCGTCGCCGGTATGTTGTTAATTAGAACTTCAATCTTCAGTAAACTCAAATTCTTCACGACCACGGTGTTTAAATTTATTGTGGGAGGGTTTTGCTCTACTTCGGACTTCTTCACCTTCCTCGAAGAAATCCATCTTAGTTTAAATTCTTCTTATTCTGGTTGCCCTCAGCATCTTTGCTTGTTCTTCTATTGAATTCTCTTCGTTCGCCGCTCGATTTAGGAGACACATCTTTCTTCGGCCATTGCTTCGCCTTATTCCCGTAACTTTGATTTTGCATATGCTGGGGTCTTGGCGAACTGCACTGACTTCTTTCCTCAAATTGGCATCGTCGCTCGTTGTCGGTTGTTCTTCGGCTTTCAAATTATACTGCGAGCTCAAATAATCTGTCTAACGTTGTTGGGTTTCTTAGCTCGATAAAATCTTGAACTTGAGGCAGTAGCCTAGGAAGTATAATTTGAATAATTTCAGGATCCGGGCGACTTCCATACAAAAGCTTGAAAACTTGAATTTTTCTCAAAATAAAATTTGAAAAATCTTCTATTTTTTCTTGATAGCGACTAAAACGTTACGCGTCCAGTCTGGCTCGATCTCGTACTACAGGAAATGCTTTCACCAAGGAATTTTTTTAATTTTCGTACATGTGTGTGGGGCTTCCCTGTTCCCCCAAGAGATTTTTTCCGATACACTTGAACCAATTCAGCGCTTGGCTCTTCAAATTGCTGGTAGCAAGAGCGACTTTCTGAAATTCATGAACTGGATATAGCATGAAGTGGGAGTCTAACTTTTCCAGGAAATTAATTACGGCTGTCTTGCTGTCAAAACTTGCCGCTGGCTTCATAGCTGCCCGCATGGTTTGTACGATGTAGGCGAATCCTTCTAGGCCAGGAGGTGCTATCTCAGGTACTGCACAGGAGGTCAGGAGGTGCTCTCTATCTGCACAGGTACTGCAGGTATCTCAGGTTCGTCTTCTTGTCTTTCAGGCCATCCTCTTATTTTTCTTCGGGAGCCAGTGTCAGGACTGAGTGTTCGGTGCATATTCTTTGAAAACATCTTCGTGAACTCCTTAAGTCCTGATCTGGAACAGGGAGCTGAATGCAGCTATGTTCTGTGGTAGAAGGCTGTGATTCAGTGGTAGAATAACTGCACTTGAAATGGATTTAAAAACCTCTTTTATTAAATCACTATTATTTACAAACCACTTCCCAACTCGTGAGGGATACAGAAAGTAAAAGACCACACTTGGGTCTAAAATGAACAATCAGATAAATTTAAAACTAAAGCTAAATACAAATTAAATAGTCGTTGCTCACAGAGCTTATAACGCGAGGTTGGCCTCTAACTAAAAGGTGCGTAGCAAGATTTACTAATACTGACGCACTTTTATTTATTTCAATAAGCAGTCACGTAAATGGCTTAGAATTTAACTGCTAGCTAGTCAGGAGAACGTCGAATAGAGTGACCGTGATCTGCGATTAAAAGCTCTCTGACACTGAGAGGTTTATACCTTTCGTTTAAATAATCGTTGGCTCCACTTCAAATTAGCATAAAGCTGAAAACGCGCGCTTCTTCTAACGGGAAGTTGAAAATGAGAAGGGATAGAAAGATTTAAATTAAAATAAAACTTTGTTACTTTAACTAAAACCTTACAATGTGTTAGATTTACATATAGCTTTGTTCTAATGTAGGTATTTTCCCACAAAATCGGACTTTTTCTGAAATGGCATGCCAATGTTTTCCATATTTCGATTCTACGTTTCAAATTACGCCATACTGCCACGTTTTGAAAAAATCACACGAGTAGGTTTTAAAAATTAAGTCTCAAAATTTTAGCTCCTCAATGTTAATTTAATTTGATATATATTTATTAACATCTCTTTTTTTATTAAACATATATGATTCTTTCTTTCACATTTCGAAATTTAAGTTTATTCCAAATAAAATTCGCCTTTTTTTTAATTTTTTTAATTTGTATTTTTAAATAATTTTTATAAATTTTTAGAAAAATATTTTGAATTATATCCCATAAACGTTTTACCATCATCTTATAGAAGATGTATTTCTCTGCAAAAAATTAGAGTTTTTTATTCAAAATTTCCTAAGATATACATGAATTTACATACTGGCACGGTTTTGAAATTTGGCATATTTGTTAAGAGCGATAATAACGCCAAATGTAGTTTACACACTTTGTTAAAAGCATTTGAAAGTATGAACGTTGACTTTTTTTCTGCTCGTGTACAGTGGAAAAAAGGAAAGAAAAATAAGTTGCTATAAATTAAGAAGTTCACCGAGTGAATTATTCTTGGGCAAACTGAAAAAAAATGTGCAAGTTAAATTTTTTAATTTCTCCATAAATTTCTCACCGAAAATTACAAAATTCAATAGCTAGGCGTAATTTGAGTCATAGAATCGGAATATGGAAAACAATTTGCACGTCATTTCAGAAAAAGTAGTCCGATTTTGTGTCAAAATACCTATATTAGAACAATGTTATGTGTAAATCTAATATATATTTCCAGACATGAAAAACACATTTCAAATTTCATCATTCGGCCCAGTAGAACGGGAGGCGTAATGGCAAACCGCACATTGAGTTGATCAATGTTAGAGAATTTCGCTTACTGCGCATGCTCAATAGTGTACCGTCGGCGTGGGAGAAAATATTGGCGAATAAAAATAAACAACCCTACACAAGCTTGTTCGTCCTGTAGGCCTTAGCGACTCTTTACGATTCCAATACTACAAAGACTTTTTTGTGCTTATTGCACGTGCTTCTGTTTCATTTCATTTTGGTTTATTTTGTTCATAAACACTGCATTTAATATCAGTTATTTGTAATAATTTCTTTGGCTTTAATTCAATAATTTAAACTACGTAGATATATTCCTTAAGTTGTTAAAGTATTTATGAATGGAACGCATGGTAAATAATCGATTACTTTTATTCCTCGGAAGTACAATCAGTAAACAACATCATGTAATGTTTTCTGTTTTGTAATCCTTGTTAAACGAAAATTTGGGGAATTTACAATCGATATTTACACCTAAGTAATGAAGCAACGTACAACCTAACAAGTTTTAAAACCCCGAACTGTTTACGTCCAAATAACAGAACATCAACCCTATACCATATTTATCTTCTTTTAAAATGACGCCAACGTCGTAATTGCGCCAAATTCTCTTCTGGGCATGCGCAGGGTGCGTAATTCGTTTAACATTGTTCAACTGAATGTGCGGTTTGCCATTACGCGAACAGGAGCTATGTAACTGTTCCCCCCTCTTTTTCCCCCGCAATGTAAATTCAGACGTCAGGTAAAAATCCATTTTGAATCTATTTTAAATTCATTTATTAATTTAATATAATTCGAATTAATTTAATTCGAAATAAAAAAGAAGACGCTACTTTGTTGTTGCGAAGCTTACTTACTCTAGATTGCCAACAAATCCACTATCTGCTAAGTTCCAAATGTAAAAAAAAATATGGCTGCTATGGTAAAAATAAATAGGCTTAGCCGCAACAACTTTTAAATTTATTTTAATTGTTGATAAATTTTCGATTAAATCATGCTTAAACCATTCTGTAATTAGAATTATAGTTATTGAATCATGCCATATATTGACTCAGCACAGTGTCCATAACAAATTAACTCAGTTTCTATGGATTCAGTGTCTTTTTGCCGTGTGAGACCAAACGTAAACTTTCAGTTTTGTGCACCAAAAATCTGCCTTCTTGCCCGCTTGCCGAATTGCTTATTTTTGGGCAGAAACTCTAATTTTCATTGTAAAAATTGTTTTGACTGTATTTATGTTTTATACTTTTCTGTATTTTTCAGTTTTTTAATAACGATATTTTGAGGTTTTATGTATTTTTGCCTTGTCGCGAACTGAGAACTGAATTATCTGAATGCGAAATATATCTAATGAAATTCGAGGGAATGTGTTTAAATAAAATGCAGCAAAAAATGCGTATAACTTAATATTCCGATAAGGAAGTCATGTGGTGTACACATCAGATTTCTTTCCTATGTGTAAAGTAAATAGGAGCTGGATTCTGTCCAAAAAGTTGTCCTCAAAAGCATCCTTTCTTTTCGGCAGATAACTCTCTGTTGCTTTTCCTTAATCTAAATAACCCAATTTTAAGTCTTGAAAGATATTTATATTCTTTGGCAACGTTTATAAACCTCGAATCATCTCACATCATTTTCCCTATTTCTGCCTCTTAGCAGAATGTATGTAAAAACCTAGGGTATATTTTCCCAGCTTATGACCGCTTACTAAATAGAAGTAAATTAGCTTGAAGATCTCAGAAACGTGTCAGTTCGTTTGACCGAAGGTCAAGTAAGGTACTCAATCTTCCTTACTGACGTCATTCTTAGCTTTATTGTCGACATGCCTTATTCACTCTCTGAGCCAAATTTCGTGAAGATGCGTTTCTAAATTGTGTCTTATTTGCTACCTTAAACATAAGGTATAGAATGCCATTCATAAGCAACACTACTCAGAGTACAAAAAAATAACTTTTTCTCATGTGAGCATGTATTCCTTTTGATCTGCAATTTAAATTTTCCTGTCCCATTTCTCTTTTCATTTCTTTTGCATTAAAATATTTTTAACCTACTCCACCCCCCCCCAAAAAAATACATTTGTTATTACAAAATACATGTATTTTATTCCGTACAGTGTTACTGCTGCTCGCTTTCGAGCTATGGCGACACTGTACTCAAACACAAACTAGAACTTGAGTTTGAACTGACAAACTGAACACAAACTCCAGCAGTGTTACCACTGCTGTAGTTGTTAATCAAAAACTCATTAAATATTTACAAAATATGAAGGAAAAATTCAAAATGCAAAATTCGGACTTCCAGGTGCACATGTTCAGGTGGAGGACAACGTTATTCAAAATTTAATGGCTCTAGGTACCGTCTTTTTTTTCGTAATAATTTTTTCGCAGTAATGCAAGGAACATATATACATATACGCAGATTCTTCATTATTTAATTTCTTTAAAGATAACACAGGGCAATAGTGTTGGTGGCAACAATTTAAAAAGTGATTCCCAGTTTGTAGTAGACGACACAAAATTCCGTTTTGAGACTAATAGCCCATTCGGGCTAACGCCCTTTTGGGTTAAAAAAAAACTGATAACAGAACAACGGAAAATTATTTTTCCAAATCATCAGCGTAAACAAAACTTTCTACATAAAATATAAAACTATGAGTGGGATAACGACATTAAAAATAGCAGTTATAATATTTGGGAGTGTTTTGTCCACATCTGTGCTTTATTTAATTATACGCAGTGTGGAATATACTATAAATATTTTAGAGCATTCATTAAAAGTAAATTTCTCAATCATAAAAACTATTTCATACTGACTCCTAACGAAATGAAAAACTAATCCAAATAAAAAATACTGTTCTTTTTGCTTTAAATATTGATGCGATTTACATAACTAAATAAGCTTATCATATAGATTAATAAACTGCTTGAAAATACAGGTAAGTTAGAAGAATTTTTCTATTTTAATTATAATGCAAAAATTATCATAATCTTCTCTTTATTTTTTTACTACCCTGGAATTAATTGTGGACGTAATATCCAGTACTGTCCAGTTAATCAGCATTCGACTGCATTTCTTTGGGTAATTCTTAAGATATTTGAATTCTCTGAGTAATTTCTTCTTTGCAAAAATTATCTTTAAAACGGGGAGAAAAAATTCAGTAGTTCAAGTTCGTTATGTAAATACTCTTTTGCCTAACTGCTCTACGTTTTATGCCTAAATTTTTAGTTCTTTCTAACTCAGGGTTATATATTTATCGAAAACGAAATGCGTTTATGAAAGAATTTTTAAATGCTTAGAAATCTTATAATCAGGTATTTCCATTTTTTTCTTTGTAATAGGTACTTTTTTATACCAAGCTTGCTTTTATTAGAATCTTGAGGTTGTTTTACTTAGACCAAAAATAACAGACATATTTGAACTATAAAAACAACTATTTAAAACCAGGTTTAAAAAAAAAATCTAAAAGCTTTCAGATTTTACATTACGCCCAAAAGGGCGTTGTTTAACGTTTTGTGTGTTGCCATTATTTATTAAATGTCATATTCTTCGCATTTAAACCATAAAATTCATTTCAACAGCAATATCGCAAAATAATTTTTAAATGAGCATATCTTTAGAATTTCCGATACGCAGTCTCGCGCATTGGAGATAAAATTTTTTTTTCTCCCAGTGTTGCCATTCCTCGCTTTGAAATCGTTGGGTTTCTTAATCAAAAATTCTTTAATGTCTGACAAAATATGAAATAGATAATAAAACAAATTCCAAATTAGGGTTTCCAGATGCCCATATTCGGTGGAGTATTACGTTATTCAAAATTTGATGCCTCACTATATAGGTACCGTTTTTTATCACAATGCGAGAAACATACATGCATTTATGCAGATTCTTCATCATTCATTTTTTTAAATGAAATACAGGGCTTTAATATTTGGTGGCAACAGTTTGAAAAGTGAATCAACGCAAAATGCCAAAACGAAATTAATAGCCCTTTTGGCTTTAAAAAAAAAAATCTGTTTTCGCGTAGATTTTGAACAAAGCTCTACCGATTTCGAGGGTGATCAAAAACAAATCTTTTTTTCGTCAGAAAAAAAAAATTGTCCTCTTCTTCAAAAAAGAAAGCAGAAGGAAAACAAAAAGAGACAATCTGAAAGATTTATATGAAACACGAGAGCGTTTGTTAAGAATTTTATGTTCTTTTTGAGCTCACAATTTACTAATCCTCTCTTGACTCTCTCCTACTAACACAACATTTTTAGCCCAAAAGGGCGATCTGTCCAGGAGGGCTATTAATTTCGTTTTGGCACTGTGCGTTGATTCATTATAAACGGCGAATCACATTTTAAATTGTTGAAACAAAATATTGCAGCTCTGTATTATATTTAAAGAACTTAAATAATGAAGAATCTGCATAAATATACGTATGTTTCTCCCGTTGTGATAAAACAACTGTACCTAGAGCTATCAAAGTTTGAATAACTTACGTCTCTACCCGAATATGGGCATCTGGAAGCGAAAATTTGGAATTTGTTTTATTATCTATTTCATATTATGTAAAGCATTTATGAGTTTTTCATTAAGAAACTCAACGATTTCAAAGCAAGCAATGGCAACATTAAGAAAAAGACATTTTTATCTCCAGGGCGTGAGACTGTGCATCCGAACTCTATCCTCACCTCACCTCATCCTCACACTATCCCACTAGTTGTGGGAGCGATGTGTCGTTGTACAGCAAAGGCTGGATTGAGGCGTTCACCACGGGCTCTCCACACACGAACACGATTGTTATCACTGCCGAGGTTGAATCTGGATTCGTCGATAAAGACGGCCTGTTTCCATTCCGCTGCAGTCCAGTTTCCTTGTGCTCGACACCACTCCAAACGAAGGCGTCGATGGGTGGGCATCAAGGGCAGCACACGTAATGGACGCCGCGATACCAACTGTCCTTCAGCCAGGCACCTTCGTATGGTTCGAGAAGACACAGGGGCCCCTAGTGAAGGTGTTACCTGTGCCTAGATGGCGGCCGATGAAGCAGTTGGCTGTGCGCGTGCATTTCTTGGGATGTGACGGTCTTCTCGACGACTGGTCTGTCGAGGGCGTCCTGAGCCTTGTCTTCGTGTACATGACATCTCTCGGGTCCACTGGTCCCAACACCTCCTCACAACACAATCAGAGCGGCCTAATTGACGAGCTACTCGCCTAACTGACCATCCAGCTTCCATCATCCCGACAATTCTCCCCCTCTCAAAGTGCGACAACTGCTCATATTGTCTTCGAACATAGCGTCATGGCATGCCTACCTCAGCTCTTCCTTTGTAAATGATTCAGCACACTCAAACAAGCTTTGGTTACCTGTTTTATACTCCACAGAGTACGACGTTCAACGCCCTCTACCGGCTATAGGTAATGCGCAATTACGCTGCATTTCTAATCATTTGCATATCTTCCCGGTATGTACCTTCATTGCAAGTTTCGTTACGATCCCGCAATTATTTCTTGGTGCGCTAATTTTTTTGTCCATGAGTGTATATTTAGGTGTTTTGCTGTTAATACTTTCACTGACATCGCATCTGCCAATTTTAATAGCTTCATTACTAATAGTACGTTTATTGTTATGAAAATTTTGAACCAGATGATAATAAAAAATACAATGCTGCACAATATTTGATTCTTCATGAATCCTAGTGTTATATACCACTTAGCGTATTTTATGTCTCGCAGAACATACACTGGTGTGCAAAAATTAAGGACGCAGTCGAAAAATTAGCATATCAGCTGAACGAAGAGGCAGAGCGGACAGAAAGACCAATCAGGAGATTAAGTAAAGTGATGTACGGTAGCACATGCGCAGATAATGGAGGAGTGTCTGAGTAGTACAAAGCATGTTGTCGGTGTTGTAAGATCAGTATTTCTGGCAAAGAGATTGCACGCCGTATAGCAGTTAAAATCACACCGAGTTGCTGCCTCAGCGAGAAATGGCGAATAATCAATCTGTTAGACGACATCTGGATGCTTTAACCAGAGGTCGAATCATTGGGAAGTTGGAGTAAGGCTGCAGTGTGACAAGTGTGGCTGCAGAGTTCGGAATTGCTCACAGCATCGTTTCACGACTTTGGAGACAATTTCAAACTACAGGAACAGCTATCCGGGGGTTTAGTAGTGGTCGTCCACGAGGAGCCACACCCGCAGATGACCGGTATATTGCCTTACAGGCCAGAAGAAACAGGCGGCAGACAGCGGGAGAAATCGCTAGACACACGACACAGGCGACTGGTCGACCGATATCGCGTTTTACCGTGGCCAGAAGACTGCACGGTGGTGGTCTGTTTGCACGACGCCCTGTACGGTGTGTACCTCTAACGCCTGCCCATCGGAGAAGGCGTTCTCTGTGGTACCGGGAACACCGGAATTGGAGAGACAATGAATGGGGACGAGTACTCTTTACAGATGAGAGCAGATTTAGTCTGAGTTGCGATTCTAGACATATACACATCTGGACAGAGCGGGGAACACGCAATAACCCCTTCAACATCATCAAAAGGGACTGTTTTGGAGGTCGCGGAGTTCTCGTTCGAGCAGACATAATGCTTGGTAGCCGGACCGACCTTCATATCTCCCAAGGAGGTTCGTCACCTGGGACTGCTATTGTAACGAGGTTCTTCTTCCTTACATGCGTCTTTTCACAAGGGCTATGGGTCCTCAGTTCCTCTTCATGGACGACAACGCTCCACCTCATCGCACAGTTACTGTCGAAGAGCTGTTGGAGAGTGAAGATATTGAACACATGGATTGGTCGGCAAGGTCTCTGGATCTAAATCCCGTCAAGCATGTACGGAACTTACTAGGGAGACCCGTGGCAGCACGTAACTTATCGCCAGTAACGATTCCGAAACTGCGATTGGTGCTACAAGAGGAACGAGCAGCAGTGTCTCAACAGCTCATTAACAACCACATATCCAGCATGCACAAATGATGTGAAACCTGCCTAGCAGTCAGGGGAGATCATATCCCCTATTAAAGACCGAATGTTTCTTGCTGGACACCCATCACAGGGATGTTTCGGCCTTCAGTCGCATTGCGCTCCATGCTACTTTTTCAATAAAGCTTCTTTTTATCCCTCTGATTTCTCTTTTAGTAAGTGTTGCTTACATTACTCATGTCCTTACGTATTGGGGATCTTACGGTATTAAATGTGTTGATTTGGAAAGCTTTTGTACAAAGTTATATTGAAAAAACCGTCTCGTCCTTAATTTTTGCACACCAGTGTAGACTTTTGCCGGCAAGGCTTTTCGAATGGTTTTAGATAAATAGGCCTACATAGGACAGGCATAATGTAGCATGGGACTAAGAATGGATTTATAAATGAGTAACATGTTATCAATCGATCGAACATACAACACTATTTCGAGAGATTAAGAGGAAGACTTTGCACGCTCGATGCATATTGGTAATAGACGTAATAAATATTGTTGCGTGCGTACGGGTTCGTTATGGATTGAATGCACAAGTCGTTAAAAAAAGTTAACAAAAATTTTTTTTCCACAACAAATAAATCAAAATGCTCAAATATTTCTTCAGAGATATTCGTACAATGTCACAATATCTCAAACGTTAAGCAAAACTCAATTCAAAAACAGATAAAGTTAATCCAATCTGACAGCGAAATCGCTACAATCAATAACATCATTAAGTAAACAAACATTTCGCTTAAAACAGCTACAACTACAACTGAGATGAGGTGTTTAAATTCGACTTTTAAAAGCTTTTAATTATTCACTAGAATGTTCTGGTGAAACCTCGATTTTTGTGGATGACAACAGCAATTACGAGATATTTATTTATTAAATATTAAATGCACGCGCTCTTTTATTTTTACTTTTTGACGTAGTTTTCTCATCAAATATCGTCTGCGTTGCACGGGAAAATAAAGCAATTTTAATTACAATTCTAAATAAATAGCTATATAAATACGAAATCCGTAACAATATAATGAATAATTTATAATAGATGTAATAACAGTTTGTTAGTTAAAATTGAAAGATATGTATCTAATATTTTTCCAAATGCCAACAGTCTGGCACGCTTAAAAGCAAAATGTTTTATTTTGGACAACATTGCCACTGCTCGATTTCAGATCGCTGAGTTTATAAGTTATTTCTTCTGTCTTCTTAGCATGCCTTCATGGTGTAGAGTTCAGCACGCTTGGTGCGTATCCGAGAGGTACGTGGTTCGAGACCCGGCGAGAGCATTGCTCATTTTTCATGTCTCCTCCTTCGAAATAGCCTAATGGCTGTTCAAGTTTGTTAATCAAGAATTCATTAAATTTGTACAAAATTTGAAATAAAAAGAATTCAGAATTGGAGCTTTTAGGTGCACATGGTTCGGGTGAAAAACTACGTGTATTTATAATTGTAGGTGCCCCCGTTTTTCCTTCTGTGGAATACATACATCTGCATATATACAGATCCTTCATTATTTAATTCCTTTAAAAATAATATATGGGGATAACATTTGGTGGCAAGAATTTGAAAAGCGACTCAGACAAAAGGTGAGTTTTAAGATTAACAGCACCACTGCTGTTAAAAAATAAATAAAACGGAAAGAAAGAAAGAAAAAAAGAAACGGGGAAAAAGTATTTTTTTAGCCGCAAAAGAGCTCTTGAAATGGGATTTTACGTCGAATCGGAATAAACGGTATATCACTTTTTAAACTGTTGCCACCGAATATTAGCGCACTGCGTTATTTTCAAAGAAATTAAATAATGAAGAATCTGCATGTATGTATCTATATTCTTCGCACTGTGAAAAAACGACGGTATCTAGTGCCATTAAATTTTGAATAACGTAGTCCTCCACCCAAATATGTGCACCTGGAAGCCCGAATTTCGAATTTTGAATTTGTTTTGTTATTCTTTATTTCATATTTTGTAAACCTTTAATCATTTCAAATGTAACTCACCTTTAATCATTTAATCAATCAAACTCAAAGATCTTAAAGCGATCTTAAACCACTGATCGAAATAACGAAGAATGTTAGAATAAATGGAGTAAGCTTCCTCCATATTCCCCGTGCAATGAAAATAAAACCACCCAGAGGGTAATGGTTAGGGGAGCCAATTGTGGTAGCAAAAGGTCCGGGTTAGAATCACAGAAAAGGGATGGCTGTAAATGTGCGTCTCTTCATAGGAGATTATGGTGGCCTACCTATTAGATGCTTCCATAATCAAGTGGCCATCACTTCCGATCTTAGTAGTAGCAAA
The DNA here is from genome assembly GCA_000611955.2 of Stegodyphus mimosarum. Taxonomy (NCBI): domain Eukaryota; kingdom Metazoa; phylum Arthropoda; class Arachnida; order Araneae; family Eresidae; genus Stegodyphus; species Stegodyphus mimosarum. The sequence goes on along the minus strand of KK117977.1, from coordinate 151,590 downwards.
GCCTAAGTTGTCCAAGTGCCCGCCAAAGGGGAACAAAAAAAAAGTGAAAATAAAGCCATGAGATGTTATGGTATAACGTCACGACAAGAACTGCTTCTAATTCAATAAAATCTAGGTACACTGCGAAAAAAAAGGGGCATAGTTCTATATCTTCCGTTCTACTGAGCGGATTGACGAAATTCAAACTGCGTTTTTCATGTCTCGAAAGCTCGACATAGGATATATATTAGATTGTTATACAGCTTTGTTCTAATATAGGTATTTTGACACAAAAATGCGACTTTTCCTGAAATAACATACCAATTTCTTTTTCATATTTCGATTCTACGATTTAAATTATGCCTAAATATTAAATTTTGTAAAATTTGGTTCGAAATTTACGGAGAAATTCAAAAATTTATCTTGGTGTATTTTTTCACTTTTCGCTATATCTTAGAAAATTTTGAATAAAAAACTCTTATTTTTTACACATGTTCCTAGAAATACATCTATTTTAAGGTGACGTTAAAAATTTTATAGGTTTACAAAATACAAAATGTTTTCGAAAAATTTCTGAAAAATATTTTAAAATACAAATTTTTAAAATAAATCATAAAATTGCGCGAATTGTATTTAGATTAAGCCTAAATTTCGAATTCTGAAAGAAGGAATCAAGTAAGTTTAAGAAAAAGAGAGATATTAATAAATATATATCAAATTCAATTAGCACTGAGGAGCTGAAATTTTGAGAGCTAATTTTTTTAAAAACTACTGGTGCGACTTTTACAAAACATGGCAGTTTGGAATAATTTGAGTCGTAGAATCGAAATATGGAAAAAAATTGGCATGTCATTTCAGAAAAAGTCTGATTTTGTGTAAGAAATCCTATATTAGAACAATGCTATATATAAATCTAATACATATCCTAAGCCGCGCTCGCTTTCGAGACATTAAAAACGCAAGCTGAATTTCGTCAATCGGCCCAGTAAGAACGGGAGATATAGAACTGTTTTTTTTTTTTTTTTTTCCCTGCGCAGTGTACAAGAAAATTTTAAATGGTAAACTATACGACCCAGTAAAATCTAGAATGCCAGTGGAAGTTTCGACGGTATTTTACACAAATTATGTCACTTTTATTATTATGTCAGACACTTTTCTGAGCGTCTTGGCGTTGATATTTGCTTATCAAAGTCATATAATTTTATTTAACAATATGTTTCATAGTCTCATCTGTGTGCTATATAGTAGCCATGATAAGTCGTGACGTCAAGTTGTTGACATTTCTTTGGTTTCATTTTTGAGATGTCAAATTTACTCCATCTATTCTAACCTCCTTGAAATAAAGTTACTGTTGTTAAATAATAAAGACTGTTGCCATTCGGAAAAATGTAAAATATTTATATTTCCATTTTAATTAACAAACTCGGTTCTATGACAGCAACGTGGTGCGCTGCCGGAAATAAAATACTTTTATCTTTCACGCGCCAGCGTGCTGCCATTCAATAAAGCTTAAGATGCTCTCAGATTTAATCCGGAAGGTTACTGAGTGTTAAATTAAGCGATTAGAAAGCAATGAACACAGTTCTTAATATTTTTCTGCTTTTTAATGTGTTTGACTTAAGTAAACATGTGTTAAAATCATGGGATGCCTAATTAAAAATAGTCAAAATTTTTATGAAATTATGCTAGCAGGACTCATTAAAATCAGCATATACTTTCTCTTTTTTAAGATAATTATTTTAATTAGCTGGATGCGCGAGCGGCTGGTTTTTAAAGAAATAATATAGCGAATTTACATATAACACGTATAGCAAGCTCTAACACTCTGTCGGAAATTATAAAGATATGTTTTTTTTTTTTTAATATTTTGTGATTTTAACTTTAAACTGAATTTTATGTGGTGTAAGTGTTTAGAATATGTTATTTAATATATAAAGTTGACCACGAATGGTTAATAAAAGACAAAGAAAAATTTTTGTTATCCATCTTACTAAGAAAACTGAATACTGATATGATGAACAGAGAAAGGACTGAAAAAAAAACATAAAAACGTATATCAACACTTAATACATCGAGAATTCTAAACACATACTGCTATGCAACTTTTAAAATTTTTCTGAGATTTTGTTGTTGAACTGTACGCGGCGGAAGTACAAAGAAAACGATACTTAATTATAAAACTAAAAAGACAAAATAAGAGAGGGATTAGCAGAGTAAAAGAGCAAACTAGTAGACTGCGAGCTCAGCGAGAGCGTAGAAAAACTTAACAAAACTTTTTGGGAGACCGTTAAAAATCTGAAGCCCTTTAGTATTCTCCGCCACCCTCCACACACACACAACTGACGGAAAGACACATGCGTCACTTTGCAATGGCCATGGATCTTAGACCTTATGGCCATGGACGATTTTTATGAATAAAAAGTAATTGATGAAGTGAACGAAGAACTGTAGCCTATATACAGAACCCACTTCTTCTCCAAACAGTGCGCACTTGCGTGTATAGGAATATTTGTAGATGTCAAATATAGCAGAGCAATCTGCATTTCGTACATAGTTACCTAAATTATGTTAATTTAACTTCTCAATATAATCAGAATAGTGTACTATCATTTTATATTATTTTAATCAACGAAACATTTTTTAAACATAAGTAACAACTAGTTAAGCCTAAAAGAACAAAAGATCCTATTATCCGATAATCTATTGTGGTACATATCGATGTTAAAAGAAAGAGTGAATTATTCGAATTTATTCACAAACCGTAAAATCTCATATTGACGTAACAAAGACAAATTAATATATGCAATTGAAATCACGCAGATTACAGTAAAAAGTACAACAGATTAAAGTAAATTACAGTAAATAAATGTAAATAATTTAATTTGTTCTGTTAGTAAACTAGGAATGATAAAAATTAGGTATAACGTTACATGTTGTGTCTACGAAATTCTGAATTTATCTTTGAAACAACTTATTTAACTAAACAACTAAATTTATTTTGAAGTCTGGAATTATTAGCGACAACGCTTAATCACATTTTCGTTAGCTATCATGATAAACGTTATAAAATTTGATTAAAATTAAAAATAACCATTAAGTACCTGGTAAGTGAAGTTTCCAGCACCAAGATATGAAAAACGAACAGAAAGTCTCTAAACACAAGATCTGCGCGCCCTCTCTCGGCTGAAAGAACAACGTTTCGCGGAAGCAAAATATTGTAAAAGAATATTTCATATAGAAATTCGGCAAAAAATTTAATTAAGTTATTTGCTTTCGCTAAATCTAGTTCAATATGCATTTAAAAAATGAATATATTTCCTGGCCAAATGGAAGAGAAACACAGAATTTAATAAAACCAGGAAAAAGTAAGAGAATTCAAACCTTTGTATTTGTTACAAGATTTTGATTAATATTATGCTGCCTCGTTTCAAAAAGCCAGCACTGATATATAGATATACTGATGTACATTCAGTGGGAAAAGATTGCATATTTGCACTGCCTGAAGAATTTTTACATTTAGGCATTTAAGAATGATGTTGAAAAGTCAATTTTTACACATTTCATTCAAAAAGTAATGTAGGCTAAAAACAATGCAGGTCAATATAAAATAAAGGCTAAAGAAAAAATTAAATATACCATTATATGAACGTATATAAATTAAAGTCAAAATAGCATCATGTATTATTCTTATAAGCTTTTGTTTAGTTCATGCATGGTGTTTCACTGCGAGTGGAACTTTGCCATCCATTTTTAACCTACTTTCTAATTTTACATACACTGTTTCTCGGTGACAATGCAATGTGGTAAAGCGATTTTCTCAAAATTAAATTTACATTTTTTTTTATTTATTTAATCTTTGAATGATTTTTTTCGCACATACCTTCGTTTTTACGAAAAAAATTAAGCATATCGAAATTTTAAATCGAATACAGTGAAAAAAAAATCTTTTCATTGAAACCTGTGTGAGAACTGAAACTTAATTTCTGAATTTGGGCGAATTTTTAAAAATCGTTCGATATTTTAGACTTTGATGACTAAAAATTTCAAAAAATATGATGTGTACACCACATGACTTCCCTGTACGGAATATTAAACTATACGCATTTTTTACTGCCTTTCATTTACACTTATTTCCTCGAACTTCATTAGAGATGTATTTCTGATTCAATTAATTCAATTCTCACTTCCCGACAAGGCGAAAATACATAAAAACTCGGAATATCTATATTAAAAATTCAAAGATATAGAAAAACATAAAATTCCAAATACAGTTAAAACAATTTTAAAAAATTTTTTTACAATTAAAATTACAGATTCAAAAACAAGCAATTCGGCAGATTTGTCGGTGCACAAAACTGAAAGTTTACTTTTGATCTCACACGGCAAAAGACACTGAATACGTAGAAACTGACTGAATCTGTTGAGGACGATATGCTGAGTCAATAGATGCGATAATTTAATAACTTAAAAGATAATTCCAGAATGGATTAAGCATAATTTAATTCTCAATAATAAAAGAAGACGTTCCTTTGTTGTAGCGAAGCTTAGCTTCTCTAGATTGGCAACAGATCCACTATTCTGCTACGTTTCAAACGTAAACAAATATGGTTGTTATGGGAAAAAAATTAGGCTTAGCCGCACTTACACAACTTTTAAATTGTTGACAATTAGGCAGCTATAACATGCAGGTTAACTAAAGGCATAATAACCTTAACCCAGAGATAAGAACAATATAATTCAATAATTTTTAAAGCGAAAAATGTACAATTTGCTAGCGAATAAGGAAACTGAGCCGAGTAACAGAGTGGACACATATACATACATGTTAGGTGCGGCGGATTGCAACTAAAATAGGAGGTGCACATCTGCATGTTATAGCAGTCCTATACACAAAATTTCAATATTCTGAGGCTACTCGTTTTTGAGTTATGCGAGATACATTCATACATTCCTACGCACGCATAGATGCCACGAAAAAAAAATATCTTCTGAATCCATTTTAAATCAGTTTTATAATTTTGGGTGGAAAAGGTGTCCTTTATTCTGTCCTTACGTACAGATGTCACGCGAAAACATCGTCAAATTGCATTCGATACCGGTCAAAATGGATATTTTCTTTGAAATATGCTACCCGAGATATTTTGGCGATTACAATACTTCCTTTTTATTTCGTGCATGGAAATAATATTATAAATTTAAAATTTCAGTATCTAAATATGTATGCAACATAACATTCTGAAGTTTTCTCAGATTACAAAACTAACTTTTCGCTCTCTTTTAAAACAAGAAACATAAAAAAAAAATAAAAAAAAAAAAAAAATGAGCGATTTTCTGCATTAAAAAATAGTGTTCCAGTCTGAAGGAAAAAAAATCTTAGGTGTACACCATATTACTTCCATGCACGGAATATTAAATTATATGCAGTTTTTCTTGAATTTCATTTAAACTTCTTGGATTGAATTAAATCTACTTCTTCAATAGCGCATAAACCACAATAGAATAAATTCGCTCTTTAAAATTCACTATATTTCTTTACCATAGCGACACCCTGAAGCTAGGTTCACTTAACAGCGTTACATTTCATAACTCAGAATGCACAAAATGTTATATTATCCGAAGAATTATCTAATCGTTGCCACATGTTCTACTCAAATACTATATTAAATCTAAAACGATGTATAAAAGACATTAACAAACAAAAAAAAAGAAACAATTTTTCACAGACGATTCAGTATTTCTCATTCAATTAATTCAGTTCTGACTTCGCGACAAGGCAAAAATACATAAAAACTCAAAATATCTATATTAAAAGTTGCGAAGTAAATCTTAAACACTTATTTTCTCGAATAAATTACAGAATGGATTAAGCATGATTTAATTCACAGTAATAAAAGAAGGCGTTATCTTTGTTGTTGCGAAGCTTAGTTTCTCTAGATTGGCAACAAATCCATTATTCTGCTAAGTTCCAAATGTAAACAAAAATGGCTGCTTTTGTAAACATAATTAAGCTTAGCGCACTTGAACAATTTTTAAATTGTTGATAATTCTACAAATATTGCATGCAGATTTACTAAAGCCATAAAAACTTTAACCGGAAGATAAGAACAACATAATGCAATCATTTTTAAAGCAAAAAATGTCCAATTTACCAACATATAAGAATAAAAAATCTGAGCTCACTGAGCCGAGTAACAAAGTGGGTAAATATATATATACTTTTGGTGCTTCCGATTGCGACCAAAAAGGGAGGTGCATATCTATATGTTATAGCAGTCATATATACAAAATTTCAACGTTCTGAGGTTACTCGTTTTTGAGTTATGCGAGATACATACATACATACGTACGTACCTGGAGACCATGAAAAAATCTCTTCTGAACCCCTTTTAAATCAATTTTATAATTTTTTTTTTTGGGGAAAGCGTCCTTTATTCTGTCTTTACGTACAGATGTCAAGCAAAAACATCATTAATTTGCATTCGATAGCTGTCAGAATGGATATTTTACTTGAAATATGGTACCCAAAATTTTTCGCGATTACAATACTTCCTTTTTACTTCGTACAAGGAAGTAAAAAGTGATTTGAGTTTGCGGTGTTAGTGCCCTTAACGACGAAGAAAAATACTTACTTAGATCCAAGTAAAGATACTTAGAAAATACTGGGAGTACTTTCCTAGGAGATACTTAGCTCCAAGTAAAATGCTGGGTAAATAACATAGTTATTACTTCCAATTTCCAAAACTGAATATTCAAAGCGATTTCTTACTTCCCTGAATGTCGTTGAGTTATTTTTTATTATGTAATTTTTTTTTTATAATTTTTTGCACGTGTTTTAATAATGACATCCTTGATAACGTTTAATTAAGACAGAAAATAAAATTCAATTACTATTTTTTACTATAAACTTTTAGTTGAAGAGGCTATGATTATTAATGCATTAAAAGGGGGAAAATAATTTATCATATAGTTTAACGGAAATAATAAATTTAATAATTCTATTTATTGAATTCAACCACAGTATCGAGCATAATAAAAGTGTGGGCTACCCGCCATGGGTCAAAAAGCTCAAGGCTCATTTGACAGTGCAGTTAAATTAATAGAAAATTTTAAACGATAAGGGAATTTTAAACGATAAGGGAATAGAAAATTTTAAACGATAACTATTAATTTAATTGCATTTGACAATGCAATTAAATTAATAGATTTCGTTATTTAAGCACCCTACGATATTATTATTTGCGATATAAAAATGTAGATGAATTCTGTAAAGAGAATTATTTAATCTATTAGTCTCACTAAACTATACGATACTTTTTTTTTTCTCCTTTTAGTGCATTAATTATTATAGCCATTTTAAATAAAAGCTCATTGTGTAAAGACCGTTTCAATTGTATTTTTGTTTTACAAAACTACTTTAAAAAATTATAAAATTGACTTTTATATTATTTCTTGTAAACTTAAAATTTATTTTAGCTTCAAGCGACGCTATTAGATAGGGGTGGATATGGCTATTGGGAATTCAGGAAATTTCTAAAGACGCTGATGTAGCCTACATCATAGGTCCAGCTTGTCGCCTTATATTAATCGTTTAAAAATGGTTGGAACATTAATCACAGTTGCAGAGCAATGGAAAAAAAAATAAACTCATTCGGAGGGGAAAAAAGATTTAATGACACTTAAAAAAATAAAAAATCTTCAAGAGTTCAGATCAGATCTTAACAATCGTCTAAAAGGATCTGTTAAGATTTTCTAGGCTCTCGCTGAGTTCGCAGTCTACCAGCCTAATTCTGCACTTATTCCTGCTAGCTTTATTGTTTTAAGAATTCCCGATGCGCATTAAGTATTGACATACGTTTTTCTTTTTTTTTTTTTAGTCCAAAGGGGCTTTGTCCCTGAGAGACTATTGTTTTCGTTTTGCGATTTTGCGTTGAATCACTCTGAATGTCCGTTTCACTTTTCAAACTGTTGCCACGAAATATTATAGCCTTGTATTATATTTGAAGAAATTAAATAATAAAGAATCTGCATAAATGTATGCATGTATCTCGCATTGTGATGAAACACCGGTACCTACAGCCATCCAATTTTGAATGACGTAATCCTCCTGCGAATATAGGCATTTTGAAGTCCAAATTTCAAATTTGGAATTTGTTTTATTATCGATTTCCTATTTTGTAACGCTTTAACGAATTTTTGATTCACAAATTCAAGGCTTTCAAAGCGAGTATTGGCTACGTTGTACAGGAAAAAAAAAAACATTTTTATCTCCAGCGCGTGAGACTACGTATCGGAAATTGTAAAGATATGCTCAATTTAAAATTGTTTTGCGATATTGCTGTTGAACTGAATTTTTCGGTATAAGTGCGTAGAACATGATATTTATTAAATAAAAGTAACACACAAATTGTAAAAAAAAAACGCCCCTTTGGGCGTAATTTAAAATCTGAAACTTTTCAGATTTTTTTTTTCCTCCAGTCTTTTCTCAATTCATCATATCAATGTTCAGTTTTCTTAGTCAGATAAATGGCAAATATTTTATGATTCATGAAAAATTTTCCCCTTTTACACTATTTCAGATGGCTTGCAAAGCTTTTTTTTTTTTTTTGTCCTTTTTATTATTAGCATTTTGTGTGTTAATTTTATTCATTAAATATCACGTTTTTCGTACTTACACCACACAAAATTCAGTTCAACAGAGAAATCACAAAGTATTTAAAAACAGCATATCGTTAGAATTTCCGACGGACAGGCTCGCGATAAAAATATTTTATTCCCTGAAGTGTTGCCACTGCTCGCTTTCAAATCGTTGAATTTGTCAATTAAAATTTCATTAAAGTTTTTAAAAAAATATAAAATATAAAATTCGGGATTCTAGGTGCACATGTTCGAATGGAGGACTGCGTTATTCGAAATTTAATAGCTATAAGTACCGTCGTTTTTTCACAGTGCGAAAAACATACATACATACATGCAGATTTTTCATTACTTAATTTCTTTAAAGATAACACAGAGCAATAGTATTTGGTGGCAACAATTTGAAAAGTGATTAACCGAGACTATGCAAAATCCCGTTTCGAGACGAATAGCCGATTCGGCCTAACGGCTTTTTGGGCTAAAGTTCCTGAGGTAAGCGCACATGAATATACGACAAGCATTTTGGAAATTTCTTTTCTCTTTTAGCATATTCGTCCTGCACGATATAGTTTACATTACACATGCACAACCCAGTCAATAAGTATTACTTTGCAAGCTCTGTTCTCCGACAGCCTTTCACATTTATGGACAAACCAAATAGATATTCGCCAATTGACAAAGTCAAAACTCCAGCTAGATTTAACTGCGACCTTTGACTCTTGCTGTTACAAACCATGATGCACAGCGCTGTGAGTCCTTGGATGAAAATAGCCACTACTACCCCTTACCCATCTTACAGATCAGAGCTTGCACAGCCATGACTGGCAGTCGCGAGCGTGAAGAGCGAATGACAGCTATCTCGGACCGTAGAATAACGCATTGTAATAAAATTTATCGTTCGAGAAAACGTCTAGTAATCTGAAATTTGGCAGAGATTCCAAGCACAGTGTAAGGAATAATGTCTCTCTAGAATCCATGCGTTTAAGTGGTATTAGTGGGTCAACGAAAGAAAAAAAAAAGGGTAGAGAACATCCGTTACCACGTCAAACGCTGATCGCGTGAACTGGGTTTTTCATGAATAGGTGAACTACTATCAAAGATCTTGCTTCGATACTTCCAATCAATATTGGTAATTTAGAAATCATTCGGAAGGACCCATGAGTTTCAGTGTGTGCGTCAACAAAAGATAAAAACGGGTGCAGAACATCCGTTACCACGTCAAAAACTGATAGTGTTAATTGTGTTTTTCGTGAAAACAGGTGCATCACAAGCAAAGAACTTGCGTTGATGATTCCAATCAGTATTATGTAGAAACCATTGTGAAAAAATATTTGCACTATGGTAAGGCAGATCCCATGCAAGATGAAACGGATGCATATTTTTCAAGTCCATGAACATGTGTCCATTAGTTGAATCTCGAGTCTCAAGTTCGACTTGGAAGGCACTTATTACACTTAGAAAACATGCAGCCTGTGTATAACGACCTTGTCACCGTTCAGTGTTCGAAAGTAGATTCACAGCTAACTGAAAATCTTCTACGATAAGAGCATGAAAATGGTTCCAGAACGTAGGCAAAAATGTATCGTCTCTGGAGAAAAGAACGTTGAAAGATAGATGACATGTTCAACTCTTTTATTAGCAATTAAAACTTTGGTTAAAAAAAATCTGTCCTGGCAATATTTGAACCACCTCGTACTTCAGTATATGATCAATATTCAATTTTAAATACTATATATAATACAAAAAATTTCAGGTTTCAAATTAATTCAAAATTCCAACTGCACAGAGATCGTGGCTTTTAGTGTTTATTTCTTATAAGCCTCCTATTTATGAAATTTAAAAAGTTACCTCCTTTTTTCAGCTCTTCAAAAGCATCTTTTACTATTTATTACTAATAAATTCAGAACATCTGCTTATTTATCTTCAATGGTAATTTCAACATGTATAAAATTTTTATTTGGCCTGGTGTGATAGGGTTCTTGGAAAATTAGACACTCTCTGTAACTGGAGAATAGTTCCTGAGTACGGCAAGGATGAAGAAACTTTGTTATGAGCCAGAGATCATCATTCATTGCAAATTTATGGCTGGCGCAGTGCCATTTCAGTGATGAGTATCAATTTTAATGTAACATCCAATACTCTTCCGACAGTTCATAGAGACTTCAAAGCGTTTTGGATCTTGCAATCAATCTGAAATTTATAGCATTGAATCAGTAATATCATATAAAGGTCATAATATTATGAACATTAAAGGAAAACATGTCATGGAAAGGTAGAGAGACGCCAGTATTCTTTCATGTTTCATTTGGATTATAAGGCTACGGAGGGAAAGCATTCGTAAAGGACTTTCGAAGGGAAACTGGCCCGTATACATGTTACCAATGGAGATAGCCACAAAAATGCGCATGTAGCCAACCTAGTTCGAGTTACCAATGTTCAGCTATTCTACCGTTTGTTCACTATTGGACCGTGTATTCATTTAGGAAATTCAGGAATAGCGACAAGCACGCAGATATTCTGAAAGAAAGCTCATCCGTTGGAAAATAGCATTTCTCAAAACCAGTAGAAGGTATTTCAACTAAGCTCTGGTAATATAGTATTCCTTAAATAAAATGAGGGGATACTTAAGTTAATGAAGGTATACTTGTCTCCAATTCATCTTTTGAAACATTAACTTCATATCAAATATTCTAATTTTTAAAAAATAGAAAATTAGCGAATAGACTTTCTTATGACATGATTGCCATTGAAAACTCTCAAACGCAGAAGTATTGTTTGACACCAAATAAAAACCATTACAGAACTAAAAAGCAAGATAATAAGAAGAAACAAATGCTGATTTAGGAATATAGTTAAGTCAGAATGCATGAGCGAAGGGGTACCTGACTACTAAGAAATATTTTTACCAGTTACATTTTTCTTCAGTCGTCATTTGCTTACGTATGTATCAGAAGTAAACTATTCATCTCTGTTGTTATAAAATGAAGAAGCTATGAGTTGTGTTCGTCACACAGCACACAGACCGAGGGGATGGACGCAGACCTCCCCGGGCCTCTGATAGGTGAGCGGGCACCAAATGTTTAAGCATATGTACCTATAAAAGATGTTCCATAAATATCAGTATAAACTTTAAGGGCAAATAGGATGCGTCAAAAGAATTAAGAACTGTATAGCAACCCTAACCGCAAACGTATGCCACTAGATGGTGTTGTTCACAATGTTTGGTAGGTGACTACTTACCTGTTTATATCACCCATGACAGTGGTCGGCAAACTCATTAGTCAACAGGGCCAATTATCAGCAGTTCAACGATTGGAATCTCTTTCGACCGCCATATTTTTTTAACTTAAATTATATTAGGTAGGATTATTGTTATTCAAGAATCATGGTAAGGGCTTTTAATCTGATCAACAAACTTTCGTTGAGGTCGATCCTCTTCCAATTTTCCCATCCACACTTGTCTTGTATATTCGTTCATCCTCTCTACATGTCCAAACCATCTTAACATACCTTTCTCAATGCGATACATTCCAATGACCTCATACGTCACGTGACGTATGTACAGCTAATGTAATCAAACAAGATTGTTCTGCTGCGCTAGATTTGTTGAAAATTTGATAATTTATTTTATTTTTTTTTAATTATTTACGAAATTTCCATTTCATCCTTGATCATTATTTCACCCTCTAATTAACTTTTCATTCATTTGGTTAGTATATTTTTGGTAATTGTTATATTTTATTGTTATTTTCATGATACTCTTTGTTTGCTATTTTACCATGTCTTGATTGTTCATATTTTATGTATGAATTCTTTCCCTGATTTGATAGTTAATTTCTTGTTGATTTTTCTATTATAGTTTTATAATTTTTAGTTTGATTTCTAAATTGTTGTTTACATTTCCAGTTTCTGAATGTTGACAATGCCTACTGCATGCTGTGCGTACAGATGTTCAAATAACAATATCAAGGACGAATGTAAAGAAAATAAGATTTCCTTTCATCTGTTTCCTAGGGATGAAAATTTGCTTAAAGAGTGGTTTGTAAAAATAAAAAGGGAAAACTTTAAGCCAATCGTCAGTACTCGAATTTGCCCAGAACATTTCGAAGAATTCATTCTTTTTGACTTATTTTTCGAACATTTCGAAGATTCGAAATAATTTTTTAAAATTTTGAAAGTTACATAATTTGGGTGTAGAATTTTTTACTTTGAAAATTATATAGTTCAAAAAGATTTTTCAAGTGTGTCGATCTATCATATAAAACAGGCCAATATAATTTTAATACATTTACTAAACTAGGGACTAACACAACCACTCGTTTTCAAAGATTAAATATACATTATAATTTAATATTTAAACTAAAAAACTCAGCAATCTCCCATAAAAGTTTAGAATTAAATGAATTCTTATAAAAAGCTTCCTTTTTTTTACTAAAATATTGTTTCAGTATTGCTAATACACAGTCCAGTCACATTAATATGACCACCACGTACTTTCCATGTCAGAGTTAAATAACCAATCACAGAAGGCAGGTGGCAGCACAGTGCAGTTGAGCGTATATAAAGGGTGTGTGAGGGCTTCGGAAAACATTTCAATCGTTGGCGTAATGCAGAAACGAAGCGATTTATCCGACTTCCAAAAGGGCATGATCATTGGCTTTCGGGCCAAGGGTGGAAGCATTTCCGAAACGGCTGAGTTTGTGAACTGTTCGCGTGCCGCCGTGGTAAAAGTGTACCGTGCATGGCAAAATGGGACTGTCCAAAATCAGCGACGTGGCAAATGTGGTGCACCACGGGCCATAGATGACAGAGGCGAACGACGGTTGCGGAGATGCGTTCGGGCAGATAGACGGGCTACCGTTGAGCAACTGACCACCAAAATGAACCAAGGGGCTACCAAAAGTGTCTCCCAAAGTACTATTCAGCGAACATTGCTGCGTCTGGGCCTCCGAAGCAGACGCCTGGTTCGTGCACCTATGCTGACTGCTGTTCATCGACGGCGAAGGCTAGAATTTGCACGCCAGTACAGCAGCTGGACGTCCACTGAGTGGCGACAGGTTGCGTTTTCGGATGAATCGCGTTTTATGCTCCATCGGACAGATGGACGTTGGCGTATAAGGCGTGAAACCTCTGAAAGGAACCACCCTGCAACCATTGCCGGAACGGTCCAAGCTGGAGGCGGGAGCATTATGGTCTGGGGAATGTTTTCCTGGCATTCTCTAGGTTCACTGATCATTGTGGAAGGCACAATGGATCAATACAAGTACGCATCTGTCCTTGCGGACCATGTTCACCCCTACATGCGCATTGTTTTTCCTCAGGATGATGGCATCTTCCAGCAGGACAATGCGAGGTGCCATACAGCTGCCAGTGTACGTGCGTGGTTCGAAGAGCACCAGGATGAGTTTACCGTCCTCCCCTGGCCAGCAAACTCACCTGACTTAAACCCAATCGAGCATCCAATCGACCATCTCGATCGAGTTGTTCGCGCCATGGATCCTCAACCGCGTAATCTAGCGCAGCTGGCCACGGCATTAGAGTCGGCATGGTTCAACATCCCAGAGAACACCTTCAGGGACCTATGTGACTCTCTTCCTGCACGTCTCGCAGCAGTCCGCTCTGCGAAAGGTGGTTATTCTGGCTTTTGACAGATGGTCACATTAATGTGACTGGACTGTGTATTACAGCTGTTGGTATATGCAGGTGAGATATTCATTGAAAAACTGATTGCATTTGACAAAGACCTTGAGAACTTCATGTCTTCCTTACATTCATCTAGATCAACTCTAATATCAAGAATGGAAGATATTAAAAAAATTAACTTTCTGATGGTTATGCATACTGATTAAACACTTCATTTATTAAAACCATTTTATGATGAAGTTAATAAAAATTTAGTGGCATAACATGTTCTATGGGGACTGTAATCAATATTCATAAGAGAATTGACTTGGTACTTATGTTTTTGCAGATAAGCAGAACTTTTACGAATTTTCAGTAATTTAGAACATCTATTCATGAACTATGAATATACATTTATATTATTATGCTTACATTTTAAAGTTTCGAAAACGTTATTCAAGGTCATGAGAATATTTTTCTACTGCCTAATATACACTTAATACTCTTAATAAGGTAAAATATGAATACTGGTAAGCTTCGTGCATAAGAAAAATTTATAAATCTTACCTTTTTTTCTGCAGAAATTTGCAAAGATGTTTTATAATTAATTGTTTTCTTCATTTCTGTCTTAACACACTTTGTTATAAATACCTTGCTATCCGGCATTACTTTATTGTTCGCATGTTTTTTATTGAACAATAGAAGATCCTTTTTATTGTTGTTGTTGTTTCAAATCCCCTTGGGGCAGGAAAGCCTACACAAAGTCCAAGAGACCTTGCTGCACAAGCAAATCGCTGATGTCGTCCTGCTCAGCTGACAGCTGTCTCAAGGAGATGCCTATACAATCCAGTAGGTGAGCGAGAGAGGCAGGGAGGGAACAGGCACACAAAGGGAAGGTCTTTTCTACCTCTTTGAATTTCATGCATCGAAGATGCCCACTTCTGAATCTGGCCATGGCTGTTTGGATAGGCCTAGATCTTTTACTCAGAAGTGACAGGTGTGGTTGTTCAGCGAAATACCACTGGCGAATAGGAGAAATTTTCCATGCCATGTTAGTTTTATGCCCAACATGGGATGGTATTCACTGGAGGTATATTGATTTACACTGTCCAAGCTCGAAAAGTTTAGATACAATATCTTGACCGATCTTATCCATGATTATTGGACCCTTTTTATTGACATCAAGGAAAGAGCATTCACTTCCAAGGGTTCTTTTTAATTTTTGCTCATGGGAGACCTAAATTCCCAAAGGTCACGGGACCTCGGTCATAAAACAAGTGCATCTCATTGAGGTAGGAACACAATCAAACACAGATATCAATGTGCTTCTTGTCAGTACAATTGTACTAAAATCAGTTGTTCTCATGCTTGTGTAAAATTTGACCGCCTTTGTGTTGCATTTTCAAGATTTTCTTCCTTTTATGTGCGCATGCCTGCATCTACTATTTTGTGGAAGAGACATACCTAAAGAGCCAAATGTGGCTTAACAACTTTTGTGACAAAAAAGTTGTTATTGTGGAAATGGACGTACGAGAACCAGTCCCTAACTTATATTTGGCACTAAAGACCTTTTGACAGTGTGTGTTTCAGTTGCTTCTAGTGAGAGAAGCTTTTCAAAATTGAAGATGATTAAAAGGTATCTTCGATCAACAATGAGCCAACCAAGACTTAATGGCTCGTAATCTTTTCCATTGTAAATGCAGAAACTAAAAACATTAATTTTGATAAAACTATAAAAAAACTTTCAAAAGTCAAAACTCAAGAAAAAGAAGGGTTTTAGCCTTTTTTTTTTTGACAGAAAAGTTAAAAGCATTTTTTTAAACATCAAAAATGGCAGATTAATATGCTTTTTTTAAATATACGTTTGTCTGCTAGATGTAATTTTTTTATAGATTTTTGTGCTTTACAAATCATTTTAACTATTTAATTTTAATTAAATAAATGCTTATATACTTGTATTGAAATTTTGTATGAGAATCATTCTAATAAGGGGGAGCCCAAGGGAGATTTCTGTCCTGGGACTCAATAGGGTGGCTGCGCCATTGAGGCCTAGAGATACGAAATTTGTGACTTCAGTTGACCGTATGGTGAAAGTGTGCATCTCGCAATGATTCTTTTAAAATTCATCCCCCCAAATCTGTAATACAGTTTACAGATTGTTAAAAAATAGCTCCATTTTTATTTCCACCCCCTTTCCAACAATTATACCTTTGAGTTCCTCAATAAGCACTCCATATCTCCTCTTGATCAAGAACTAATTAAAGATAGTTATTACTGACAAAGGCTTTTCACCTAACACCATTGACCTAGTAATTAAATAATTCTCATCTCCGCACCATCAAAAAGCACCCTCTTGTTTTAGGAGATTATAAGAATTCAGTTTTCATTCATTTTTTTTTTTTGTCGATTAGCTGTTAAATTGCATGTATTTTACAGAAATTTACCTTCCGGGTTGTTTTTTCTATTATCAATAAAATTAACAATTTCATTCTGAAAGACTGAAAACTATTTTGTACAGATTCTTCATTGAGGTACTTAGGCATGGCAGGTGTTCTTCCACTTAAGAAACTTTCTACACATGTGATTTCAACTTACTTTTATTAATTAAGATACAATAACATGCCGAAAACACATTAATTTAAAACAACAATTGCACTTTTGTCAAACAATTTGCACAATTGCACTTTTGTCAAACAACAATTGCACTTTTGCAGCTGAGGATGATGGTTCGGTAAAACCATCGAAACTAGTCCTGTGAAAATTTGAAAATATAACGCTGATTTTTGTTGTTTGACTTCTAAATTAATTACTTTTATTATTTTCATTTCAGATTATTGTAGCCTCATCTACTGCTGATGTATTCGATCTTTCAAAATCCTGGCCTTTGGTTTGCTTCCCTTCTTTTTCGTTCCTCTTATGTACCTCTTGGGAGCTGCAGACAAGATTCATTCATGTGATATGGACAGAGCTTTAATAGATAATCCGGCAGATATAATATTAATGTCACTACGTATTCTTACTGAATGTAAGTTTCTTTCAAAGAAATAATATTATGATAGTTACCAGTAGTTTATCCATAACTACTTTCATTTGTTATGGTCTTACAGTAACTGCTTTCTTTGGAAATCAAATTACTCTGCTTAGTTTTCCTTCTTGATTTTCTTGACTAAAATTAGTTTTAAACAAAAAGTGAAAACTTTCAGATTTCATATTATGCTGAAAGGGGCTTTTTTTTTTCCTTTACACGCATATACTTGCTTCAACAGCACTTGGGCTAAAAACATTTAAAACTAGCATATCTTAAGAATTTCTGACAGACAGTCTCACATGCTAGAGATAAAAATGTATTATCCCACACAATGTTGCTACTACTCACTTTGAAATCATAATTTTTTAATCACAAATTCGTTAAAATTTTACAAAATATGAAATAGAAAATGAAACAAATTTAAAATTGGAAATTCAGGCTTCCAGGCACTCATATTTGGGTGAAGGACTAAGTTATTAAAATTTGATTGCTCTAGGTACCATTGTTTTTTCAGAATGCGAGAAACATATAAGCATTTAAGCATACTCTTCATTATTAATTGTATTTAAATATAATACAGAGCAATCATATTTGGTGGCAACAATTTGAAAAGTAATACATCACATTTAAGTGATTCAACGCAAAATGCTGTTTCGAGACTAACACCCCTTTGGGCTAAAAAAAACAGGGGATACACGATGAAAAAAATAACTAAAATTCTATTCTTGACATATAATTGCAGTTATAAAATTTTGCAAGGACAGTATTAGCACTAACAATATAATAATTTTAAAATACATATTGCTAACATAATAATATTATGGGGTAGGGGCTTTTGAATTTCCTCATAAAATCCATTGTAATTAATAAAAAAAACTCTATTCTTCTGCAGTTTTGTGAGAAAAATAATAATTATATTAAGTAATAAAAACTTTCTGCTATATTGTTAAAATCCTTTTATCTCAAGAGTTACATTTTCACAAAAGCTATAAATGCTTTGATTACATAGCAGTCCTGCAAATCATACTGTCGTGACTTTCAGTAATATTTGTTTTGATGCATGCTGTATCCTATTAGATGTAATTTAAAAAAAAAAAAAACAACCTAATAATGGTTTCCAGATCTATGTGACATCTCTACTGTCTCCATGCAACAATGATAAGTATAAAGTACACTATTTGCACTAAACTTTAAAATTAAAACTGTTGAAATTCAGTCATAAACATTTGAGTGCCTACAAACTGTGATTGAGCACAAAACTGTGTGTCTGTAAATACAACTGTTAAGTATTAAATTATATACTTAATTACATATCTTAACTGTAAATGTTTTTAACCTCACATGGAAATATGTTGTGTTAATCATAAAAATATAAAATATGCATATAAAACTACAGAATACAAATAATATTTATGTTTATTTAACTAAAAAAAAAAGAATTTTAGATCACAAAAGTTCATAAGAAAATTAATGAACAAAGAAATCAGTCAAAAAAATTTTTCATAAAGAAAATCAGAAGCTGAAAATTAAGTAACTTTACATTATTGAGAATATCACGGTCTCTTAGATTCTTAAGTTATCAACCAGGTACAAGAGAGTATTTTTAGGTCTAGAACAACAGATTCTAGTGTATCACAGACTTTTGTTTGTCATGGAAATGACTGCTGTAACAATACTAGTAATTTTTTAAGATCAACATAACTATTAAACCCAGTCTTTTGGTTTTTGTAAAACTTCCAATAGCTTATACTCTTTAGACTTTTCATCTGGAGTATGGCAATACTGCCATTTCTGAAAGGAGAAAAAAAATGTTCAGATATTAATTCAGATACAATGTATAACATAAAATCAGGGCATTAAACATGAATTACCCCCATATTTACACAAAAAGTGGTATTTTTATTCTCCACAAAATGTACAAAAAATAACTACTCACCAGATCTTCTTCAGTATAAAAGATATCATACACAGTATAAAATATCACTATCATATACAATAAATATGAAATATACACAATATGTAAATATCATAAATGAAGGAAGGAAATGTAAAATGTAATTATTGCATAAATAAATTAGCTACTTACAACATGCAGAAAATTAAATTAAAAAATTCTTAAGAAAACATAACTATCATCACAGAGAGTAACCCACCAGAAAGAATTTAAAACTTCCAGCATAAAGAAATAGAACTAAACCAAGTATATACAATGGATCTGGAAGAAAGAAATGTTGGTAATCATACAGTATGTAATCTAGTGCTTTTAGTTAATTATTTATTTTTCAGATGGTGGTGCTAAAATTTGGTTCTTGTTTCACTCATTTCTTTTTCCTCCCATTTTATCACACACTGAAATTTAAAAATAGCATTCCCATGGCACCATCTAAGAAATAACTAGCTAAACGAAAATGATAGCTTGCATAAGACATGATTACCAAGATGTTTCGTGGAAAACTGAACTTTAAATATAATTTAGTAACTGTTCTTCTCCTAAAATTTAATTAATTTAGAACATTCAATAGGTTTTATTTCTCAATAATATGACTGCATACTATTGCAACTTACTCCACATGTAGCATAATATCAGAAAGCTTTCTTTAAAGATACTCGTCTGACAGAAAACTTCCTGTTGCATGCCATAATTAAACATTTAATAAATCTCAAAAGTTTTACTCAGGTTTTAATATAATCACAAATAATATTTAGAGAGCGTAAGCATGTTAACAGATTTATATCATAGGTGCTAACCTTGAAATATGAAACACTGAGAGTTTTGGGGAGGTTTTTCACCCTTTCAGCCTTCAAAAGAACTCCGAATTGGTGTAAATTTGCTTTATAATGCTCGATTAAGGTATAGAACTAGTTATAATATGATTTTGATATAAAATATATTAATATTTAATTAGATATTCTGAACTTTATGTTCTTTGGTTAATTTCATTTTGTAAGTTTCTTGCATTTAAAGGATATCTTAAGTAGGAAAAGAAAGCTTTTATCCATAAAAGCTCATTTATCCAAATATTTAAACAGTGT
>KK117977.1:85259-131266 GCA_000611955.2 Stegodyphus mimosarum | reverse complement strand
TATAAAGGAGACTTGGTAGCTGTGATTTAAAATAAAATGATTTCCACATATATACAATTCGTTTATGCATCAGCATGGAGAACCAACAAAATCAAGTAAAAACTAGATCAGTCATAATAAAATTAAGGATTATATTACAAAGGATATGAAAATATACTTACTATATGTACAAAATGTTAGGTGAGACAAATTACCAAAGTTCTCATTCACAAAGACAAATTATCAAAGTTCTCATTCTATATTATTCACCCAATAAATACAGACTAAAAAACTGAAGGAAGACCTTTCTATATGCAAGATTCTATGCAGCTTGATACAAGGGAAAGGTAAAAGCACTGAATTCAAAAGTAAAGACAAAATGTATGAAACAATCAATTCATTGGATATTCTGCAACAGCTGATTTTTATGATTAAAATAGCATGCATTTATTTTAATCATAAAACTCAGCTGTTACAGAATATGCACTGGATTGATTAAAATCAAATTAAAAGAAAGCTGATAAAGCTACACTCTTAGGGAAAGGAGGAACAGATGTTACTTCTACATTGGTATATGTAGCTATAGAAAATATCAAATGTGCATGAAATTAAATTCCCCCTTAAAGGAGGTTTAAGACTAAGAATGTAAGAATAGTTAAGATGGTAGATTTCCCAGGTCATGAGTAAATATATCAAGCCAGGGATAGTACAAACTCCAATCATTGGAAGTTTTTAAACTTGAACATAAGTTGAATATGAATTAATGAAAACAGTAATTAATTTCCATTGGAGAAAAAGACTCTGAATGCATGTAGATTTAAAATTAAATATTTAAAAAGTAAATTATTCTCT
The DNA here is from genome assembly GCA_000611955.2 of Stegodyphus mimosarum. Classification (NCBI taxonomy): domain Eukaryota; kingdom Metazoa; phylum Arthropoda; class Arachnida; order Araneae; family Eresidae; genus Stegodyphus; species Stegodyphus mimosarum. The sequence goes on along the minus strand of KK117977.1, from coordinate 130,435 downwards.
TCTTACATGTACATGTTTGTCATGTCTTTCTGAAGCTATTAAAAAATAAAGCTTGTACAGAATTTCAGATCATGTTATTCTCTTGAAATCAAAAATTTAACACACGAGAAAAGTTTGCACACTAAGATTTGGTTTGTCTATATTTATGCATGAGCTTACATAGAAATTTTATAATGTTCATATTTATTGACTTTTCCTTTTCCTGCAAAAAGCTATTTTATAACTAAAATTCAAGTCTATTTTATTGTTTAAATTTGAAAACTAATTAAATATGGCACTAAAAGGATGATATACAATATTTTGCTCTCAAAACCTTTTAAACAATTTTTTTGAGTTCTCATAGAATATTTATTATAGCATTACTTATGATATTTAAAATCTACAAAGAGCATGTCATACACACAAGTGATATTCTTTTTGCAATAAGAATTAGCAAAAAGAATGTAGTTTCTGTTTATGACTACAGTTTAAATTCATATAAGTTATTCATAAATTACTTTAAAAAAAAAACATATTATATAAGTTACATTATGTACACCTGAAGCTATTGTTATTTCTTTTAAGTAGTTTCAAAAGTAATACCATTATTATAAATGCTTTTCAATAGTTTATTTTTCTGAAATTTATGCTATTAAATCATTATTATTATTAACTATTTCAGTTCCATAATTACTTTTCATTGCCATATATTGCAATTCAATAATTTGCCTCAATATCCTGCTTATATTACTTCTGAAAAATTATCAAAAATAAAGAGGGGCAAAGGGAAAACTTTTGATGAATAAAAGAATTTAGACTTTTTCTCAGAATTGATATTAAAGGGTGAAATCTAAGTTGCACAGATTTACTATATATTCACCAGCAAGGCCATGGAAGTTTTGGTAGATAATGATGATGATGTTTGGAGTAACAAATAAAATGCAATGAGCAATAAAAATGTTAAAACCAAACATTATTTTTTGGAAACTGTCTCAGTCAATGCTTTTAATTGCTATTCATTCATATTTCAGTACATTACAGTATACATAAAATGAGGCACAGATAAGAAACTCAGCAAAATAAAAATTTCTTTTTGTTCGAATTTTTTAAACCTGTCAAAGAAGGCTAAATCTTTCTTGTGACTAGACACATAAGAAATTAGCAAGCTCTCAAGTCAGATAAGACTTTTTTAGTAAGGAAGTGACAAATTCTTACTTTTTACATGTAATCCTAATGCTTTTAATCTAATATATTACCATCATAAATGTACACGAATATTTTAATTGTACAACTTAATACTAAAATAAACAGTGACTTAATAAGTAAGAAAAGAAACTTACAGCAAATGGTGGCAGAGACATTAAAATACTCTCATATCTGGCTCCAGGAGTCATCAGCCCAAATTTTGTTCCTCTGTCATAAATCAAGTTAAATTCAACATACCTGAAAAATAAATTCATTTTGGTAAATTTAATAAAAAAGAAGCCTGTGCATATGAAATCAGAAAGACAAAGAGTGTGTGTGTGTGTCACTGTTTATTTTAGTATTAAGTTGTAAAATTAATATGTTTAAAATATTCGTGTACATTTATGATGGTAATATATTAGATTAAAAGCATTAGGATTACATGTAACTAACACGCACGCACGCACACACACTCTTATTTAAAAAAAGCCTGTGAATATGAAATCAAAGACAGAAAGACTGTGTGCGTGTGTCTTTCGTTCGTGTTGTGAGTAAGCTAATAGACCCATGGCCACGAAATTTGGTCCATAGGTGTATCTCCACAAGAGCCAGTGCACCTTGAAGGGATTTTTCCGAAATTCGAATTAGAATTAGAATTTTTTTTGTGACCAAATCGCGTCATATTGAGACATAATAGGCTACAGGAAAGCGAGATTTCACTCTATACATTTCATTTTTACATCGTCGTGAAGCATAGACACTTAGCTATTTTACGAACTTAAAATAAATTTCGTATTTCAATAAATCGACTAAATACGAATTTATTTAGGAAGGTGAGCTTAACACCTTTTCAGCGGAATTTTTTAAAAAAAAATGTGCTGTTTATTTTGGACACTTTGAACTTTCATCCTTTCGACTCCTTTTAAAAACATAATTTTGGAAAAATAATAATATTTTGCATTTTTTAAAAATTTTTTAAATGAAGCTTCCGAACACACTTCTCACATCTCAGATATTTTAAAATGTAGTTTTGGCAACAATTTTCCTTTCTTATTGTTGTTAACAGATTTTTGATGAAATTGCATCATTTTAAATAGTTTCATTCTTTTAAAAATTTCGGTTTGGCAACAATTTTTCATCGTATTTCTTATGTTACTGTTTTTAAGAGCCTGAAAAGTCTAAGAAATTAAAAAGTTGTGTCTTTTTGCAATGGTAAATTGTTTAATTACTTTATTAGGATAACTAATATTTGTATCAAGGGATATTGCTTATTTCATTGTAATATTTTATATTATGTTTTAATTATATATAATTTTAATTATAAAAAAGTTTTGCATGATATATTTTAATCTGTTTTGAGTTCTTAAGATTTTGCAAAGGGAAGTTGGTTAATTTATTTATTAGGATAAGTAATATTTGTATTAAGGGATACTGCATATTTCATTGTCATTTTTTTTATATATAATACATTTTTATTGATTTCTTTTTTGATAAAGTTGTTCTGCAGAGTAAAATTCTGTGCGAAATGTTTTGTTTTTTGAGTTTCTTTCATGTTATTTTTTGCTTATTTCACTGTTTGTAAGATATTGAAAAGTTTTGCATGATTTTTTTGCATGAGCCAGTGCACCTCGAAGCGAGTTTTTCGAAATTCGAATTAGATTTTCTTTTTTTTTTAAATTTTATGTTTTCTGACGAAATCGCGTCATTTTAAGACATAATGGGCTATAGCAAAGCGAGATTTCACTCTGTACATTTCATTTTCACATTGTCGTGAAACATAGACACTTAGTTATTTTACGAATTTAAAATAAATTTCATATTTCAATAAACCGATTAAATAAGAATTTATTTAGCAAGGTGAGCTTAACACCTTTTCAACGGAATTTTTTAAAAAAAGTTTATTAAGCAAGTTAAATGGCTGCGATGTGACTGCTGACACATTTTCTCAGAAGATTACTTAAAGTAGCATAGCATTTCAAAATTTCAGAAAAAGAATCATTCAAACTATCGAGTAAAAAACACTTTATAAAATGCTTGCTTAAAATCATCCTATGCCTGAAACGAAGCTCAAAGACTTTGCTTTACAAGTTAAATGGCTGCGATGTGACTGCTGACACATTTTCTGAGAAGGTTACTTAAAGTAGCATAGCATTTCAAAATTTCAGAAAAAGAATCATTCAAACTATCGAGTAAGAAAATATACTTTATAAAATGCTTGCTTAAAATCATCCTATGCCTGAAACGAAGCTCAAAGACTTTGCTTTACGAGTTAAATTGCTGTGACGTGACTGCTGACACATTTCCTCAGAAGATTACCTAAAGTATCATAACATTTCAAAATTTCAGAAAAAGGATCATTCAAACTATCGAGTAAGAAAATGTTTAAAAAATTTTAATTTTATTGTAGAATTTTTACATAATTTTTTATGTTGTCATGGTGGTGCTCAAGAACGGGGATATAAATTATGCTTCAACAAATGTTTAATGCACATCTCATTCAATTAATTTGCTAAAAATTCAAGATGTATATGTTTTTCTAAAGATACATCAGGGCCGTATACAAAGGAGGGTTGGAATCTTAACAAAGAGAAAAAAGTTGGAAGAACTTACGCAGCCATAGGTCCCAGGTGTGTCTTTTAGGCATTTTTCCGGTACGTTTAAAAGCCAGACGAAGGCTGGCCGCATAGCGGCTAGTCATTAATAAAATCCTTTTTATTGCTGATGTATTAATATGCACTGATTATGTTTTAATTAAAGGAAAGCATGCAGTGGCTGTCTACCAAAGGAAATATGCTTTTTGGAAGGACTTGGTTAAGGGAAATTTGCTGACACTCACATTACTCATGGGGAAAACTATGAAATTATTCATGCAATCAGTCTACTTGGCATGATTCAATTCTGTGTTGAACTACCAGTATTCAGTAATATCTGATCAACCACTGCTCTATGTAAGCTCTATGTAAGAGAAACAGAACAGAGAACATTTAGACTAAAAATGACACTTTCGCATTGCCAAGGAATGATGTTTGTTCACTGTTTTCATCAACTTTGCTGAATGTCAAAGTAATATCATATGAATAAAATATTTGTAATTCTTAACACATTCAGTCAATGCAAATGTAATATCGATAGTGAACAAAACAGCACTATGCTAGCATCTTGTAATTTACAAACATACTATGATAACAACATACAATAAATTGTTTTTACTCATGATACAAAGCATTTGTCTCTTCTGCTCTAAGATGGCATGGCACGTCACCTTCTTATTTAATAAGCCAAAAAAGCACAGGGCATATTTAACACTTTTTAGGAGCGGTCATGTTACTTTAAGAACATTTTATCCCATATTGGGCTGCCTAACAAGAACCCAACTTCTGAATTTTTGTAACATCATTATGTCATATACAGTAGCTTTGAAATGTAAAATTAAATACTGATAAAAGAATTTACAAAAAAAAGTCTGTCCCTGTGAATTTTTCCTTGGTTTTATGAGCAAGATTAAGTTTCTGTTCACTACAGATGTTGCCCAGTTAATTTTTTATCATATAAATTATCTCATCCTTAAACAAAAATTCAAGGATATTTCCTGCTTACATTACCAAGCCTAACAGTATCATCAAGAAGTCTGGTGGTAACTATCAACTTCATTATTTAAGAACTAAACAACATGCTTAATTCAGAGCTGACAGGTCAATAAAATGTCTTAACACATACGAACAGATATAAAGAGTTTCCTAATATAATTTGAATCTCACAAAAATTATATGGTTTGTTAAGGGCACTGGGGAAGCAAAAAATAGCAATCTTAACAACAAGCAAAAATAATTTGCAAACAGCATTTACTTTCTATTTATATCTGATCATTGTAACCACATCTAATTAAATATTATTTTATAATACTTTAAAAGCTATAAATAGTAAAATCCGATTTTTTTTTTTTTTTTTAAATCTGTAAATTTTTCTTTCAGTTTAAATGCAACTGTTACATTAAATATAACACTGTAGTAACAACATCAAATTTCTCTGAACTTAATTTCTTATACAAGCACTCTTTTATTGCATAGGAACAAATAAGCATAACAAGTTACCTTCCTCTACGTAAAAGTTGCCAATGTCGATCTGCATACGAATATCCTTTGTCTTTATTCTTTTCAACAATTGGTATATAACTAGTAATTACATTATTGGCACATGTCTAAAAGGGGATAAAAATTAGTCAAATGTGCAAGAAATAAAAGTTTACACATACACACACATTAACAGAAATAAAAGGAGTAATCAATAATACTACAACTATATCAAGTCACAATACCATAAAATATAGAAATGAAATACATTGAAATTAAAAATAATATCATGATATCAAGCCCAATTATAGTAATTTAAACATTAAAAAATTATCTTGCATGCAGTATGACCACAAAAAAGCATTATTTTTTTAATCCTACATCAGGGAGTCCAAGGACCATAACTCCACATGAGTGGCCCAGTAGAGTTCACCTACATTAAAATAGCTAGTTGTGAGCAGTGTTGACTCTAAAGTTTGCAACTGCAATGTGTCTTGGAAGGTCTTGAAGAATAGGTCTAGATATAAAAGATTTTTCCAGGCCTTTCCTATGGCTTGGGTATTATGTAGATTTTTTTACTGTCTCCTTTTTTATAATGGCACAAGCTCTTTTGAAAGGATAAGAGCAAGACGATTGAGGTAGTTCACAAGCCTAGTTAGCGAGCCGATCAGCACATTCGTTGCCCAAGATATCGCAATGGCTAGGGATCCAGTGATAAGTAATTTTCCAATTTCAATTCAGGATATTGCTGGACAGAGTATTGTAATAGAAAGTCATGCAGAGTCATCATTTTGGAAGGAGCAAAGAGGCAAGATTGCTGTTTGAGATTCAATAAAAAAGACAGCTTCTTGTAATTTGTGATAGAAGGAAATCTAGAGACAGCCTCCATCTCAGCCTCAAAATTCATTAATATTTAACCCAACTACCACAGAGTCTTTGAAAACACCATCACAGTAAAAAATCTGAGCCAGAGGCACCATCAGGTTTAAATGAGCCATTCGTATAGATATGGAGCCAGTCACTGCTGGGATAGAGAATATTTATAGGCTCCAAGGAATTGCTTTTAAAGCATTAGGTAGAGCTTCATACTTTTTCTCAACTGTGCCAATAGAAAGGCTATAAGAAGGAATGGAAAAATCAAAAGGCAAACATCTTGTTTTATAAAAGGGTTGAGAGCAAAGATATTAATGCTGCACTTTGTTCAGAGTTCTGCTGCGGCAGTGAGGAAAGTTCTGTGTGTTTTTAATCTGGGTTGACTAGGAAGAAAATTTTCAAATGGGCCAGAGATAGTCTTGAAAATTTCTCAGACAGTTTCAAGAGTTACTTACTCATCTCTTCTAAAAATTAGGGGCTCAAGGTCAGTTTGAACTTTCATGGCAGGAATCAGTATAGAGCATGCAACTCCAGTGATGATTTTCTTTATTTTGAACTCTATGCAAAATTTCTCCATAAAGCTCTTTAGGGTACTAGCAAGTAGCTCAGCACCATAGTCAAGAACAGATCTGATTAAGTTCTATAGACTGTGTTTAAGGTTTCTTGTTTTCTTTATACATTCTTTCTTGTTTATATAATGTAAATTCAGCACAACATTTTGTACATGTTCTTTTCCACCAGAATCATCCAGCATACCTGCATAAACTATAAATTTAAGAACCACAGCATTAAGTGTTGTTAGCCTATACAACTCAATACTATATTATGGCATTCATTTCGTATATACCAGACATGGCCAAACTGTGGCTCGCGAGCTGCATGCTGCTTACAATCCTTTGCCATCTCATATGTGACTTGTTTTGAATAAATATAGTTTAATTTCTTAATACAAATGGAATTCGAAATAGAAATCATGCCATACCATGTTCCTTTATTAATCGCTTATTTAATTTCTAATATTACGTATGTAAAAATTTGATAAATTTTGAACTGTCCACTGTTGGCTTACCATCAGAGCAACAATATGTAAAATTACAAATAATTCCATTTCTAGTACTTACTATTCCAGTTATGTTACTTTTTAAACAGATAAGGGTCATTGGAATACACTAATAAGAAGTTAATCTAAAAACTCAATGTTAATATTTTTATTTAATTACCCTCCCTAATATTTTTTCTCTCAAGTTAATTTTTCTTCAATTAGTATCTGCTTACATTCCTGTGCGATCCCATTATTCATAACAGTTGTGATCCACCTGGAAGATTTGCTATTCGTTGTAGGGTACTACTTTTATTCAGTCCTTGAATGGCGTGAGTAACTGCTGAAGAAACCTGTTTCGCTTTGCAATCCACATAGAGAATCTGTGGAAGAATTTTACAAATATTTTAATTTTGGTGGAGGAGGCAAGTAAGAGCTTCAGCCTCTTACTTGGTTAGGAGACTTATCTCCAATTTCTGTGGAGCTCCTTCAAAATTAATTTCCTATCCCTAAGCAAGTCAGGCTTTTTATGCAATTGCTTTACATATTTTGCAACAATTCACAATAATATACTTAATGAATACTTTTCCCACATGAAACTCTTACCTTCCATAATAATTCCTTGGTAATTATAGGCAGAGATCATAATTTATTTCACAAACGCTTGCATATGCTGAAATATTTGGAATAGTGGAAAGAATCACTGGTTTGACAACAATTTAAATATTAGTCAAAATGTTTAATTCTCATTTTATAAAATATTGTTATTCCAGATAGAGATCTTTCGCCTTAATTATCAAATCTTCGTATCAATTATGCTGAATACACAATGAGCGATCAACAGAAAACAAACCTCTCTCTTCTTCAAAGTTTCTGTCAAAATCAGGATATTGATATTGGTGAAATCTCTTTAGCTTGTGATATTTTCTTGTACTTTTCGATTTCTTGTTTGGTGACCTTCTTTCTTTCTACCTTAGAGGCATTTTGCTGCACTAGGTTAGGGGCCCTAGGTTAGAGTCTCCAGCAAATATCGCATTAGGTTAGAGGCATTTTGCTGCCCGGTATATCTAAAATTTTTCACTCCTTAGTACTGCCGCTCTGCAGCTGCACCGTTTGCCCAGCTTTGATGCCAGCACTACTCGTCTTTTAATCTGTTGACATTTTTTGTCTTCCTTTTTATTTTCTAAAGTATCCTCTGCTTACAGACTCCAATTGAGATTTATTTTCTGTACGCAGGTTAGGTAACCCAGTGGAAGGTAGTACGATGTAACCTTTAGGCTGATAATAATTTATTTTAAACTTTCTTCTGAGTTATTTTCATTAGAAATGCAAGACGAGACAGTAAATCATTTGACCGCCTTAATGGGTCCAGCACTTAAAACATAGTGCATCTGTTTACCTATTTGGAAAGAGCTTAACTAAATTATTGTGCAAACATTTACTGTGTTACAAAAGGCCTCCACATCGAATATCTGTGCATGTCTATAGAAATATGAAGAGTTATGCATTCATATTATATCTGCATTTTTGAAATAAATTCATCATTGTACTGACCGGTATGCTTTCTTTCTGTAACATCAGTTTTGATTTGCCATGTATTTCAAACACAGCTCAAAATTAAACAGCTAGGTTGAAGAGTTCAGCTGATAGACGCATACAATATGTGTTCGATGCAGCGTTTATATAGCCCGACATGAACTACCAGAGTTATTAGCAATAAGTTATGTATTTCCAGAATTATCGTAACGATTCAAGAGGTGGTTTCGAGAATTGTCAATGACACACATGAATTTAATCAAGACAATTCGAGAGAGAGTTTCAAGAATTTTCAATGATGAACATGAACTTCATTATCTATGTCCAAAATTATCGAGACGATTCGATATATAGTTGCTAGAATTTTCAATGAGGCACAGTGTACTGATTACTAAAAAATTCTTGCAGATTCTGTTAAGATGGCACGCTGAACCGTCATGAGAGATATCAGTTATTCAAATACCACTAAAATTGCAATCATATCCTTCCTTTTTTTGGCGAATTTTTCTATATTGGGCATCAGTAAAAATAGTTATTGCAAAATCTGGGGAAAAAATATTTTACAATTTCTTAGGTTAGGATCCAAAGATTCGAATGATCTCAGTATGTTGATCCTTATGTTAATTGTGTGGAGAAGCAAAATTACTTTTAAGCAAAAGTTAAACAACTTAAGAGCTTATTTTAAAATAAACATTCTTCTCAAATAACAGTTTCTCTGCAATGCGGGTTTACATGCATCATTTAATTTATCCTTATTAAAAGACTGCTCATGAATAAAAAAAAATCATTTAATTTTCTTTTCAATAATGATTTGTAATTTACTCAAATAACATTTTTTATGTAATTGTAGACCAATGAATATGCTTCCGATTCATTTCACTTCTACTAAAAGAAAATAACAATAATTATAAACGAAGGGGTACAAAGGAAAATAGCAGAAAATATTTAGTTTTTCTATCTGAAGAAAAAAACACTCAGTTACGCAGTGTAAGAGTTACATATTTTTATTTTCTTGGGACTTAACTTTTCTTAACACAAAACAGTAGATATAAGATCTATTTATTCATATTTATATACATTCATGTTAATCAATTATTCATTAACTTACATCAAAAGTTTCTTTACATTCTTAAAACCTGTCTCACAATTTTTTAAACGATATAAATTTGGACTTGCAGCTCTCCACCGTTCATAAAATCTATCACGCAGCTCCCATTGTCTTGAAGTTTGGCCATCCCTGATATATACTATCTAAAAATAAGTCATCCAAGCCTCAGCATCATGGATTCTTCTAAATTAATCTCTCATCCTGGAATTATCGCAAATAATCATGTATTGAACAAATTCACTATACTTCTGGCTTTATATAATCATTCTTTTGTGAGTTCTGCATTCTGCTGTGGGATTCTTATGAATAAGTGCAATGGTGTCAGTAATAGAAAAACAGATTCCTGCTAATATTAGCTGATAAGACACATAAACCAAACATCATATCTGCTTTCTAGTAATCTTGTCTGTACTCCATTTATATGGTTCCCATGCATAAAATTAATCCCACAGATATCAATAATTCTTTTGTAGTGTCCTTCCAAGCATTAATTATAGAATGTTCTTTTTTTCCACAGCGACAAAATATTTTACAGTTATTGGTTTCGGCAACTATTTTATCTAATACATTGTCAGAAAAAAGTGTCCAAAGAAATCCATAGGACTGTCAGCAGAAACAGCAACTACTAAAATTTTGAGAAAGGAAATTGTTTCATGGATGTTGAATCATTTTACCTAATTATGCTTTCTACCATAGCAGTATCACGATGATGGCATGTTGCCCCTTCCATGATTTTGCTAGGTATGTTTATGATCTTCATTTTCTTAATTTGATATTTCACCATCTTAACTAAAATCACTTTAGTAATTATCCAATAGCTCAGCAAACAAATCTACTATTTCATTCACCATTAGAGGCTTTTTACTTTGCACTTTTCCTTTGACATGAAGGCCCAGCAGAACTATAGTCTATACAAATTATGTTACAAAATTATTCTTTTCATTAAGTAATAAAACAATTAATTTGAAACCACATACATATTGAATTAGTTTCAAACCTTCATTCCATGTCAATACCAGCATACACACTCAAAGCGTAATCCCAATTGAACTAAAAAATAAACAATGACAAATAAATTTTTCTCACAACAGCATGACTGGCACCTAAGGCGCCAGCATGTGATTGGCTCTTCAGTGATAACACCACATCATGATCAAGCACGTGATTGGCAGCAAATGTGTTAAACATTAAAAGGTTTAACCAAATTTTTATTTACTGTTGGAAAAATACTGTAAAGAAGAAACTCATAAACTTTGAAAATTAAAAGCACTGATATCCAAAATAAGATATCCTAAAATTAGACAAAACAGTAACCTTATATTTGACCTATGTTTTAAACAACACACTAATGATTTCTAGCACAGTTCGCTTTTCATCAGAAGCAAAAAAATTCTGCCAGTATTCTAAGTTGCTATTTTGCCTAATTTTAGGTTTTACTTTAGTGTGTTTCTTTTCTCCCGATAAAGGATTCTAATTTAAAAACTAAGAGCTAATTTTTAATATAAGCAAATAGGCAGAAGTACTCAAATACAAACAAAAAGGGGGGAGGGGAATGTTTATTTTTGGAAATGGTTTTGCATAGAAATTAAAAGCAGAATAAATGCATAAATAAATAAATAAGACATACAGAAATGAACTGGAAGCAACTTTCTTGATTAGGAGTGTCCAAATCATCAAAGAAGATACCACCAACACCACGGCATTCTCCTGTAAAGTAATATGTAACTGTAATACACCTGTAATGCACTAAGTACATGTGGGTATGTATCTGTACACACACATATATAATGCACATATTATATATTGGGTCATATAAAAAGTCTCCGTAGTTTTTTGGCACATTTTTTAACAAAAATTTCTTTATTGAAAGTCAATTTTAATCAATTACATATTGACCCTTATTATCTATGACCCTTTGCCATTTTTTGAATAACTTCATAATACCACTAGTGCAGAAATTCTGTGGTTTATCATCAAAAAACATGGCCAAGTGAATTTCAGCGACACTTCAGTTCAGCCAATTTTTTACCATCAAGAGAGTTTTGCAGAGACTGAAACAAATGGTAGTCAGATGGTACAAGGCTTGGGCTACATGGTGGATGCATCAAAACTTCCCAACCAAGTTCTGTCAACTTGTTCCAAGTCATCAAAGATGTGTGTGGCCACTCATTGTCATGATGGAACACATCTCCCTTTCTGTTGGCCAATTCTGGTGGCTCTTTCTGGATTGATTCATTCAAACGATTCAGTTGTGCACTGTATAGGGCCAAATTGATGGTTTTGTCAGTTGCAGCAGCTCATAATGAACAATTCCCTTCCATTCCCACCAAACACTCAACATAGCCTTGTTTGGTAACAATCCAGGCTTTGAAGTCATTTATGGAGGGTCACCAGCCTTTGACCATGAGCGTTTGCATCTGATACTCTCATATTTCACCCGTTTTTCATTGCCTGTAATGATTTGCCTTAAAACTGGTTCGATCTCATTGCATTTCAGCAGCATTTCGCTGATGATAATTCGATCAATCAAATTTCTTTGCATTAATTCATGTAGCACCCAAACTTCAAACTTTTTCTTGTATCCTGCTCTTTTCCCTTTCTAAACCCCAGATAAAAATGGGAATATATTACACTGTGGCATGGGTAGCATTAATCAATAAGCTACAATGCAAATCAAGGTCAATAAGTTACAATCTAAAGCAATGGGCACCAATTCTTTGGACAGAAGTTAATTAAAAATAAATTGGTCTTTAGGATTTCAGAAGGTTTAATATTTAAAAAATAATCTCGTATTTTTCCGTTATCACTATATATTTTTATTTAGATATCAATTGTTAGGCCAGTACTCAAAAACTTGTTTGAGCAACCTAACAGCTACCTTGGTCCAGGACCCAGTCTGACAGAACAATGTAAATATAGTTAAAAAAATGCATTTTTGCCTTAATATACATTTCTTGAATTATAGTAGCTATAGAACTAGCTAGTATTTCAAATATTTTATAAATTTCTAACAACTGAAAAATGAAGAAAATAAAATTATTATTGATGATCATTTGGAAATAACTGTCAGCCATTTTAAAAGGGTAAATCATGATTTCAGATAAGATTTGCAGATTCCTATAGAAAATTGCTATCTTTCTGGTTTATAAATAAAGATAAAATATTTTTTTGAGAAACTTAATAGACAAGCCTGTTATATCATATAAAACATAAAATCCTTATATAATATATATTTATAGCCTAAAAAATATTTAAAATGAACAACACATAATGGCAAAACCAAATGGTCCAAACAAATTGATCATTTTGTGGTAAATTAACATCACTTGGTGATCTGTGCATTAATTTAACAAAGAAAACAATTGTTCAAAATATACAGCAGGCACTACTTGATGTGATCGCAGTTAATATTATCATTTAAATATTATTACTTAACTGCCAAATGCAGATGGGAGGAAAATCCATCTGCATAAGAAAAAAATGCAAAATATGTTGCTTATTGAGATCAACAAGTCAGTTAACATCATCAAAATATAGAATGAATTTTTAAACTGAAATAAAGTCACCAAACAAAAAATCACAAAATGCTGTAGGAACAGAATACAAAAATTACTGAATGACAGAAGACATGTCTCTGTCACCAAGTAAAAGACTAAGTTGCTAAACAGTTTGACTTTGATTTATATCAATCATACAAAGGAGACAACGTTCCAGATTTTAAGATTAACTGGACTAGGGTTCAACAAAGAGGAATTCTAGATGACCTTGCTTTTTTGACACCAAAATAGCCCTTTCCTTGCTTTCAGCTTTCGAATTTCATGAATGCTTTGTTTATAAAACACTCAAATACATCATATTTTTCAATTTAGTCATTTTTAACATGAAGTTTAGCAAAAGGCGTAATGAAACCTGAGAGCTCAAGTGGACTTATTAAACCACTATGACCAACTATCAAAACTGAGTCAATGGAATTCTTCTCTTAAGTTAAATATTTCTCAGCCTTTCTTCTGCAAGATTATGATGATGTTATTTTTAAATAAAAGCAAAATTGAAATGAAAACATCAAATGGATGCACAGCATTAGAGATCATAATATTGCAGCTGATTATCTGATGCAGGAACATGGTTTCTAAATAAATGGCCTACAATGTCTATGAATGCCACTTTTAAAATGCCAGCAGATGCATTGCCTCAGCATACCTATATATATTTAAAACTGAAAGTTCAAATAGATGTAAAATATTAAAAGGTCATGTGACCATTTTATGCTGCATCAATATGCGTGGTAAAAGAAAAAAAAAAAAACTATTAGTAATTGGAAAAAGAAAAAAATTCTGGATGCTCTAAAGGTGTAAAGTGTTTACCAGTGGATTCAAAAACATGAAATGATGTCAGGTATTTTTAATGAATGATTTTTGTAATGGGATAAAAACTGAAGAATGATATCTTTGTTCTTACTGAGAGCTGCAGAGTGCATAACATAACTCAAACAAAGTGCTGCTCTTAAACATTCTGAAGTAGTACATTTGCCTGCGAACAGCCATTATTCAGCCATACGTTCAAGAGATTATTATGGACATGAAAAAACATTATCACCAAAAAATGAATCTTCAAGCTCTTTATATATGATAAGGGTACAAAAACAAATGAATAACAAGGAAAACTGGCCTTCTTGATGCTCAGCATTTGCTGAATATGTCTCGGAACCGAATCTTAGAAAAGAAAACAAAGAACTGTTTTGAGCATTCCAATCACCTAATAAATAATGAAATAAAGAAAGGTGAAGAACTAAAAACACCTTCTCAAACTAACATAAATTGTGAGAAATTTAAAGCTATTAGTAATTCTAGTGCTATTAGTAAGCTATTAGTAGTGGGTTCTGATGGAAAATTTAAAGTTGCTGCATTGGTGACAGAAGTAGATATTTGCCAGTCACTTTTCTGAAACATATCCAAGAACATCATGTAAAAAACTTTTTAAGACAACTATGCTAAAATTGGTGAATTTTATGTAATTAAATACTTAAAAAAAATCTGAAGGGTCTCAGATTTTAAATGTCCAAAGGGGAGTTTTTTTTTTTTTTTTTTTTTAACATTTTGTGTGTTACCTTTATTTATTAAATGTCATGTTCTTCACACTTAAACTATAAAATTCAGTTCAAGAGCAATATTCCAAAATAATTTTAAAATGAGCATATCTTTAGAATTTCCAATACAAAGTCTCAAGCGCTGGAGATAAAAATGTTTTTTCTGTACAACACTGCTTTGCTCGTTTTGAAATCCTCGAGGTTTTTAATCAAAAATTCATTAAAGTTTTATAAAATATGAAATCGATATTAAAACAAATTCCAAATTTGGGCTTCCAGATGCTAATATTTGGGTGGAAACATTCAATATTCAAAATTTGATGGTTCTAGGTACTGTTGTTTTATCAAAATGAGAGAAACATACCTACATTTATGCAGATTCTTCATTATTTAATTTCTTTAAATATAATACAGGGCGATAATATTTGGTTGCAACAATTTGAAATGTGAAACAATGCTTTTAGTGAATCAATGCAAAATGCCAAAATGAAATTAATAGTCCATCTGGGCAAATTGCCCCTTTGGACTAACAATAATAAATTGTGATAAAATTGACAAATGCTAAGATAAGGGATGCTCTATGAGTATTAATATTGGAGATACAGCATCGATCAAATAATTTTCATGAACATTATGAAGAATTCGTAAAATTTCATAAAAGTCTGTTTTCTCATCATCTGATGTTATTAAAATAGTCATGGACAAATAAATATGATCACATTAAGTGGCACCTACTTATAATTGCCCATTTATTTGATTAGATTCCTTGAGCACTAGATTGGCCAAAAATACTGGAAATGCTTTCTGTTTCACGAGGATATGAAAAGAAAAACACCTTGACAAGCTTTCACTCACACTGCTTAATAACATCCCTAATGAATGAATAAATACAAGCATTAACCAGTCAGAATGAAACAGGTTCTTTTACTTTTAAATGATATTCTAAAATAACTATTTTTAGTATTTTCTTCAATTCTATTGCACTGACTAATCCTTTTCAATTTGGAGCAATTTTATAATATTCTTATTGTCAAAGTTGCAATAAATAAGGGTTACTGTGATAAAATTGAACTGCACTGAAATATTCTAACTAGAAGCAGTCCTGAGACTTTATAGTTGAACCTTCTAAAATAAAAAAAAAAATAACAATAAACAGGCATTATATTTACCCCTATGTCTAAGATAAAAATATTCATCACACCACTTTTTAAAGCGACTATAGTATGATTTATCATATTTATCACAACAAGTCTTCAAGGTCTGATGAAAATGTCGACAGTCATCTTCATCTAAAATGTAAGGAGTCATATCTGTACCACCACCAAACCACCACGTTGTTGTGCCATCATCATTCTGCACTTCAAAGTATCGATAGTTAAAATGTATAGTAGGTACATTTGGATTTCGCTACAAAAAATACAAATACAGAATTTAATATTAAAAATTTTCAAAGCATCTGAGTAATCACTAAAATTTAAATTACAAAATAATTACATAAAATAAAAATAATAATTCAGATAAAGTACTCTCCCTCTTCAAATAAATCAATTTATATAATCAATACAGACACGGCTTATATTTTATTCAGTAGACTTCTAATTACCTAATCTTTACAGGATCAAAGATCTTAAGCTATAAAGGAAACAACAATTACTTCAAAAAAGCACATTTAGGTTATAAAGGTATGGTGCATAAAAATTTTTATAACATTTATTTGTTCAATTAGAAAATATTATTTTAAACTGTTCTTCTTCACTGCAAATTTTTAGAAAAATAACCATGCTGCATTTTCATAAAAACAATAGCACTGACATGAAATGTTTTACTTTTCAATATATCTCATTGTTCTATTGGTTCTTTTCTCTCACTTCCATGTCCAACCAGCAGCTGAGTGGTTAAAACCACTGAATGCTGTTAGTTCATCCTGATTTTGAATCCAGGTGAATATGCTAGCTACCTACATGGTTTTCCCTATGTGTAACTTGAATAAGAGCCAGTTTCCTTAGAGAAGTGCTCGAAGAAGGCATCCCACCCCTTAAGCAGATAGCTCTTATGAACTCTGCCATATTCCAATAACTTAGATCATAATCAATTACCTCAACACTCCTCACTATTACTTGAATATAATGAGACAGCCTTAATATTTGTCTTTTTCCCTTTTATTTATTTAAGAACAAATTGTACACAAAACATTAATATACATGCTACATTACAGTGGCATTATCCCTCACTGCTCAGATTGTTTCCATACACACTTGTATATTCTCTCCTTTTCTCTAATTCTCCTTCTAAATCTGGGTTTCACAAATACAGCTTATGCTGACTATATTCTACATATCAAGTATGCTAATGCTTTTAAGAAATACAAAGGTGTTTACACTGATTGCAGTCACCCATTAATAAAAATTCTTTTATTCTGTACGGAAAAATACTTATATCTCTATAAATTTTGCAATAAATTATTAAAGTAAAATAAATATTTTACAAATAAGAAATTTCACTCCACATGGAATACTTAAAAATGTCAGAATTTTATATTTAAAGAGAATCAATGTTAATTCCTAAAATTCACCATTTTATTTTGAAAAGCTTTGTAAATGTAAATACGAGCCTACTTCCAAAGTTTATGGAAATAAAGATAGTAACCATCTTTTTCAAAAATCCAAAAAAATTTATGGACTGTATAAATGCAGAAAACATAATATATCCAATCAACACACAAATACAAATTTAACACTATTTTTTAATTTATTCTACACTTTCTTATTAGTTTTACTGCAGAAATACCATGTGATATTTAAAGCTGTCCCATAAATGAGATTGGCTGGGAAGGGAAGTGATCATGGAAAAATATGCAAAGAATATTTGCCTTGTGAGATGTCTTTGCAGAGGATATTTTATAATAAACTGGTTCCTATTCACACCATGGTGAGAAAAACCATCAACATGCATTGCAAACTCATAAACTACAAACAAAACCTGGAACAAACTATCAATGGTAAACAGTCTTATCCACACAATCATTAGTATGTTCATAGTTAAGGTAATTTAATTTTTATTTTACTATCCACATGCCGTTAGCAGGTTCATGAATAAGGTAATTTAATTTTAATTTTACTTTACCTTAATATTTATCACCTAAAAATTAAACTTTTGAAGGTTTTTTAGTCTGAATAAAGGGAGGTATAAATAATGTTTATATATTTTAATTACTGCATTTGAATAAATTTCTGTATTGTCTACCAAATGTTATTTAGTTGTGAGAGTTTAAATTTCGTCCAGAATATTAAAGCTTAAAATTAATAAATAAAAAATTAAGTATAATTTTTTGGAAAAATGAAGAATAATTATACAACTAAATGAATGCAACAAAAGTATCTATTGCCAAATGATACAATTTCACTTACAGGATGTATAACAGAGCTGATACCAGCGGCAAAGAATGGAAGTTTATCTGACTTGGAAAAATTTTTGCCCCTAAAAGAGACAAACAGTGCTAAGAAGAAATGTTTTAAAAATAAATCCCACTTCAGCTGTAGGAATTAAAATTATGATAAATTATTGCTGTAGTCGCTAATGTTAAAAAAGCATAATTATTGTTTTAAAAAAGCATAATTATTTTTTAAATCTGTACATGTTCCTTTCTGCAAGTATATCAGTAAAAATTATAATACTTTTAGTTAAATATTCAAATTGCATAGTATTACACGTACTGCTTTTCAATGGCTTCATCAACTACACATTAAAAAAAATCTGATGACATGACTTCCTTGTATGGAATATTAAGTTATATGCATTTTTTCCTGCATTTCATTTAAACTTATCGAACTGAACTAAATCTACTTCGTCAATAGTGCATAAACCACAATAGAATAAATTCACTCTTTAGAATTTACTATATTTATTACCAGAGTGACACTCTGGCACTAGGTTCATTTAAAAGTGTTACATCTCATTCATTTTATAATTCCTCGAATATCATTAGAGATATACTTTTCATTCAATTAATTCTGTTCTCAGTTCGTGACAAGGCAAAAATATAATAAAACCTCAAAATATCTTCATTAAACATTGAAAAATATAGAAAAAAATAAAACACCAAATACAGTTAAAACAACAAAAAAAAAATTACAATTAAAATTAGAGTTTGTACCCAAAAACATGCAATTCAGCAAGAAGGCAACAAGGCAGATTTTTTGGTGCAGAAAAATGAAAGTTTAATTTTGGTTCCACTTGGCAAAAAAACACTGAAGTTGCAGAAAATGAATTCACTATTTTGCTAAAATGTAAATAAATATGGCTGCTAAGCTAAACAAAAATTAGGTTTAGCCGCACTTAAACAACATTTAAATTGTTGATAATTCTACAACTATTGCATGCAGATTAACTTAAGTCATAAAAACCTTAACCGGAATGTAAGAACAACATAATTCAATCACTTTTAAAGAAAACAATGCATAATTTGCCATCATATAAATTTTTAAAAACTGAGCTCACGGAGCTGAGTAGCACAGTGGGTATATATATAAGTTTGGTGTGGCCGATTGCAACTAAAAAGGGAGGTGCACAACTACATATTATTATTGCATACAAAATTTCAACATTCTCAGGCTAGTACTATACGAGATACATACATACGTACGTACCTACAGACGGCACGAAAAATCTCTTCTGAATCCATTTTAAATCAGTTCTATAATTCATTCGGGAAAAAAGACGCCTTTAGTCTGTTCTTATATACAGACGTCATGCAAACACATCTTAAATTGCATTCGATAGCAGTCAAAATGGATATTTTCATTGAAATATGATACCCAGAATTTTTCGTGATTACAATAGCTCCTTTATTTCGTACAAGGAAGTAAAAAATGATGCAATGAGCAATACTTATCACAGCTGCAATTCTAAAATTAAACCAACCACTTCCATTTTAAAGTACAGCTGATTCTGCATAACTGGCACACTTTAAAAATATACTATTTAGCCCCAATTAAATGATTGTGCCAACCATATAAAGATTGACTTTCAACTCTAAAGTCTATACAAAAGTTCCAGTTAATATATAAAATTACACAAAATTCAAAATTAGTAATTTGTTGCCTTACAGGGAGGGAGAATTCTTTAAAACAAAATAAGATAAAGAGTGTCTACCCAAAATTTCTTTCTGACTTTTCTAGGTCAATTTGCTATAATCTTTTGGCCTTTTTAAATTTTAATGATGCTTGCAACATTCCCTTTTCAATCTATATCACAAATTTTGGCATTTCTAGCTTTTATTTAATTATAAAAAAACAATTAATCAAAAGACAAATCAATGAATTTACAAACATTACAAAATGCTGCTGTAATTAGTTGAGTAAATGCAAGGGATACAATTCATGAATATAAAAAATGTGGCCTAAAGACATAACATGTACTAACAATCAAATAAATGCAATTTATGATAAACAGCAATAAAAAATAAAAAATAAATAGCAACTATAAAACCATTAAAGCAATAAAATACATACTTCATGTCTGGTATAACCAAAATTTACTACAGCACTACAACACTATCAATATATGTACATCAAGTAAACAAGATGGCTTTTGCATGCTGACGATGAAAAATGAATAGTGTATGTTTAATGTTAATGCATAACATTTGCTGCACCATGGTAGATGAACATTCAAATTAGCTGGTTAAGATAACTTTGCATGAAAAGATAAAGATGAACAGATACAGTTTAATATACAATGAAACATTTCTATGAAATAACAAGTTATTATAAACTAGCAGAAGTACCTGAGGCCAGTTAAGTTAGATTGAGAGTAATGTATCTAACAACAGAGAGAACGATGCCACTATAATCCTCCTCTAATAACGATGCAAAAGATAAGATTCATAGTCATACATTTTTCAGTCTGATGTGATAAACCCACAGAAAAAATTTCGATAGATAAATAAACTAATTCTCTCTCATTATATCAGCAACAATGGCACACTGTTTTTAACAATTTTCCTCTTTCCAATTAAATGGTCATAAAAACTCAAGTTCCATCCAATATTTCACCTATATTCAATTTTAGTCGATTAAATGTGGCAAAAAATTGATCAGAAATCAATAATGCGAACAAACAATCACACAAACAGACATTCTTTATATATACAGATTTTGTAAAACTTGGAAATTTTTGATTAACAAACTTTACAATTTGAAAAGCGAGCAGATTTTCGAAATAAACACTTTTATATCCAACGCGCCAGACTTTTGCCACTCAAAAAAATGAGTGTGAAAATTGGTGCTTTCAGAGTTTTTAATTAATATTTCAGCTGATTAAAGTTGTACGAAGATGGGAATAGTCAAAATGGCTTCCCACGAATTAGTGGAATCGGGTATAATGTATTTAATGTTTGGTGATGCTATTTTTATTTTATCGTAAAACTTAGAAAATTTTTATTAACAAACTATAGGATTTGAAAGTAAGGAGTGGCAACAACTTTCGAAATAAAGCAGATTTTCATCTCCACCTTGCGAGACCGTTGCCACTCTGCCACTCGGAAAAATTATCGTTTTTCTGAGTTTTTAATTAATAGCTCTGATTTGGGCTTTTTTCGGGGGGGGGCAGGGGAGAAGTGGATATCATTCTTTTCCAGGGCCAAGAAAAGAATTGTAGAAAGTTTGGTGATGATAGCTATAATAGTGACTGAGTTAGTAGAGAACAAACAAATAGACTTTCTTCTTTATATATATGGATTAATGCTGTCATTTTGTTACCTTGAACCTTCAGAACAAATTTTGGTTTTCATGGATAAAATGTAAAAGCAGTTATTGTTTCAAATGTTAAAATATTAAAATATTCATGAGTTGCAATTAATTTGTAACTGAAAAGATATCTAGTGTTTGGATTTCAAACTCTCAGTCCTTTTCTGTAAGATTAAAGAACTTAATTTTCTTTCAAAGAAGCTTAGAATACTGAAACAATACTGTTAATGCTGGGATATGTATCTACCAATGCATATCTCAGCATCAATAGTATACCATTATATACCTCCCATTTAGCATTAAAAATAAGCTGACCACCACAAGTTAATCATCATTAAACCATATTTTATCAGAAGAGTGCATAGATGGTCCCATAAAAGACTCAGAAAAAAATTACAGCAGCATAGGAAGGAACTTTTTATCCAGCCTCTTTATTTCCCAGAATTTGTGTCAAATGACCTTCAAATGTTTCAATATTTATCAAGTTTTCTGTCTGGGTGAAATTTGACTATGAAAGACAAATTTATAAATATTGCCTCAATGAATTTTTCATCATCATTATACAATATTTCATGCATTGGTAGAACGCATTAATTCCAATATCAATTCCCTGAATATTCATATATGGTATTTTAGAATATATTTTTTATCTTGACCTTGAAATTTAGATTTTCTGCCAATTTTCTTTCTATAACCTGACAGAAATTATATTCAGCATACAGTTATGGATAAATTAAATACTACCAATTTTTTCTTTACCTAGCTCTCATCTGTTGAACTGCACCTGGGGGTAAAACTCCATGCACAACAGAAATATTGACACCAGCTTTCTCAAATACTTCGCCTTCCTCCATTATACATGTTATTCCACCACCTCCCTAGAAATATATTTCTTAAACATAAAATCAAAATGTTAATCAAAAATGTTATTTAAATAACATACCTAAAATTAAATTATGTGAAACTATAGAGAAGAAAACTATATGTCTCAGTTTAAAACGAAAACGACTTCTTGTTCCAAATAATTTGCATTGAATTTTGAATGGTGAATTCAGATAATTGTGATAAGCATATTAACAAATTAAGTAAATAAAAGGGATAAAATAATTTCTTTGTATATGTTTTTTAAAACAACAACTTTTTAATTATAATTTAGAAAGTTTCATTTAGGTACTAATAAAAGTCTGATTAATAATAAAAGCATAGAAATTACATAAATTTAATTCTATATACTATAAGTGAATATGTAAAATGTAGAAGCACATATAATATAAAAGTACATATATATATAGTTTTATGAAATACATGTAAAAAACTAAGGCAATGAAGTTGTAAAACCTAAATTACATTTGATAACGACAGGAACAGAATGTTAACAGCTATAATATTTTCAATTTATGTGTAATTATACACTTTAGAATTATTAATTTAACCTTTTATGTTAAACTGTACAAGATTAAAAAATGACAAAGCTATAAAGAACTTGAGCAGTAAAAATTTTTTACTTAAATTCATTATAATTACATAAAATTCTTTTAATTACTGAATATAATTTTAATGCCATATGTCATTAAATTATACCAAGAGTCCTCTTCTCAATGAAGCACACTAAAGCAATAACCATATTTAGAGCTCTTCAGAAACATCAAACAGCTGGCAATCCTAATTATAATCAATTAGACTCTGCAGGTCTCAAGAACAGCTCTGAGTAGGATTCCCACTTTGCCACAAATCATAAACAAGACAGCTTTCAAAGCCATTTAAATGGAGGTTAGAATACTAAGAAACTACCATGACTCAATATAAAACAAAATTAGATATAGTAGCACACTATCAATTATTATGACAGTTATTCCATAGGAAATAAATTAAATATATGTTTTAATTTAATATTTTTATATCACAAATATAGAACTTAAAATTTATAAGGATCTTTTAATGAAATTTTACTTCAGGCCTTTCCCAGCGATCTACACGAAATTTTCTCTCTTCGTATTTCTCCAAAGCTTTACAAAAATCAACCTTAAAAATAAATTTAACATTTTACAAAACTTCCTTGTAAATCATAAAAAAATAAATGAATAAATAAATAAGCAATCAAAATAAATGAAAGTAAAACATATTAATGAAAGCACTTACCTGGGCTTTTAAAATCATAAGTTCCATTCTAGCTTTCATATCGGTAGAACTTTTCTAAAAAACATTAGTTTATAGTTTAAGAAATAATTTATTTTTTTAAACTAACTAAATATAATTAGAAAAGAAAATAAATGAAATACAACATGTAAAGCAATAAAATACAGACAGAAGTAGCAGCAGCAGTACAGTAAAACACATACTATTACTGCATGAATAGTACTTCAAAAACTTTCTACACAAAATATAACAACATTATTTTGATACTTTATGATTACATGGCAGAAAACATTAGAGAGGAAAACAAACAGTTTGTAATATTTCTAACTACTTTGTCCATGCTTAACTTAGTAGAATCCTTGTTTGAACTATGTAGCGATTTATCACCGAGTCTGAGTATGCAAATGAAAAAGTCCAGAGATGGGTTAAACTCGCCTTTTATTACCTCAAACTAAGAACACAGATGGCCCCTTTCTCGGACTTATAGAAAAGCCTCCCCTTGGGCTTTAACTCAAGATGAGGAAATAAGAAACTAATTTCATGTTAAATTTAAACTGAATTTAGCCAAAGCTGTACAAAATTATCTAATATAGTTGGCCCTTAATTAAATTACTCAGCGAATAACAGCAGACACGTATAACACAGAGAAGTATAGTAAGATTTAGCTTTAAACAATGAAGTAGCCTGATAGCAAACACGCACCACTAAGGACTCCTAAACTCGTCTGCTGAAGTAAGCGAAACCTTCCTTTAAATACTCTTTCTACCTCATTTACATGTGACGCGATACTAAAAACTTATTCTGGTATGGAATAGTAGGTAGAAAATGAGAAATAGGCAGTAAAGCACGTTTAAAAATTAAAACAACTGTTAGAAACTTAAAACAACTCCCTCAAATGAAAATCAATCATCAGTATTAAACTACTTAAAAAAAAAAAAGACCATTGACAGCATAACGTACATGCACCATCAAAATTTACTCATAATAATAAAATATAATTATGCCTATAAAAGAAATTATGATAACAAGAAAATATAAAAACTCTGTTATTTGCCCTTGGAAATAAACAAACTCAGTTTAATATTCTTTCCAAATTCAAGTATTATTTGTTTAATTCTAACTCTCCTAAGATGTAACATATCGAATCGAAATTATCTCTAATTTCTTATAATTGAAAATTTCTCTAAATATGGCCCACATAATTGCATAGATTATCAGTAGTCACGATAGAAGTCTTGTCATTCTTTAACTTAGATTTTAGCCTCTTCATTAGCCTATAATTGCATAATTTCCTTTGAACCATTTGATAAATAATGCACACAGTACTCTGCAATATACTTATTCTATAACTTGCAAATAATTATATACTGCTACTGCGCTCATTAAGGCAGATATATATATATATAATTCTAATACTACCATTGAAAAATTAGTAATTTGAACAATAAATTATATATAATGCATATCACTCACATTTTAAGACTTCAGAAATCATAATGTAGCAATGCTTAAAATCAGAAAGGTGTCTTTAAAATAATAATGTTTCCCAAGCACATTTCTGGACTTTTAAAATTCAAAATGGGAACAAAATAGGGATATTCAGCATCATAGAGATGCATTAAGAACTACATATTAAAATTTATAAAAATGATTTTTTTTTTACAACAAAGCACACAACAGTTCAAATTTGACTGAACTGTGAAGCATAAAATTCCATGCGGATAATGAAGCACTTGCAAGGTTTCAATTTCAAAACTTCGCAACTTTTGAGATTTTTTTACTTCAAACATCCATTTTTCAGCATGCAATGATTTATCCATGCAGCCATGTCCATTATGTGCCTACATTTCAAACTCCTAGTTCTTAAGAGCTTCAAGATTTTTTCAAAAAATCATCAAACCATGGCTTTACATATAATTAATATATTCTTTTTACTTTTGAATGCTAAGAACACTTAAAACAATTTTCCCTCTCATTTAAATTTTATTATACAGGGTAAATCTGAAAAGAGGGCAAAAATTTACGGGCTGATAGAACGCAGCTACACAAGCAATATTCATAATAGAAAGTTTAGGTGGAAAGCAAATGGCGAGCAACTAGAGTGGCATTGTAAGTGGTATAAAAAGAGTTGGTCCTCACACATAATGGCATTTTCTACCAGGGGTTGCTGAGAGGAGGATGGTTATACAAACCACAAAATTTCCAGGGTGATGGATTGGTCGAGGTGGTCCCATAGCTTGGCCACATCACTGGATCTCTCGTGTCTGGACTTTTTCCTGTGGGGCCATATCAAAAGCCTAATCTACGAGTGCTGCTTTGAAACCAATATGGAACTAGTTGTCGGCAATACTCAAGAAATGCCTGGCATCCTTGCATATCTTCGCCAGTCCCTATCCTGCAGGTATGAATCCTGCATTAAGTGTTGGTGGAAGGTCTTTTGAGCACATATATCAATTACATTCCTGTTAATAAAATGTTTTCTGAAGTAACTTCTCTTACTCTTGTGTTAATTCTTTAAATGTGACAGTGAAAAACTACCATTTAACTTCTCACTGTTTGTGCTCCAACCATACATTCTGTGACGAATATTGCTTGTATATTGCTACATTCTATCACACCATAAAATTCTGCTCCCTTTTTCAGATTCACCCTGTATATCAGTTTAAAATAAATATTACTTAAGAAAAACAGACTGACAACTTCTGTTACCTTTAGATGGGAATGTAATATTTCATTTTCTTCACATTTAATAATATTTTATTTCTTTATACTACTTTAGTGGGAAACATAATACTTTATTATCACTCTGCTTAACATTCATGATGAAATTACATTTTTCGATAAAATGTATACTTAATTAGTTATAAATATTTTTTCAATAGCTTGTACATTATGATGCCTAATTATTACAATATTTTTATTATAATTTTACTATGTAATATTTTATTACAATACCTTATTTTCCCCACATTTAATAACATTTTATTTCTTTATGTTAATTTTTTTCACACTTCATACGCAATACATGACTCAGTAAAGCTTGTGTCATTATCTGAGCCATCAGTTCCTCTTTTGAAGTTATGAAAACAATTCATTGTTAACTTCATAAGGCAAAGTTAACTATGAACTTCATAATGTAAAGTTAACAATGAACTTCATAATGTAAAGTTAACAATGTTAATTCTTTATTGTTAACTTCAAAATGTAAAGTGGGCATAAAATTAAGGCTCAGCCAGCTTGTTTTCTGTTGCAAGTAAATAAGTACAGCTCTCCTCCTAGAGCTCTAGCACAACAGGTAAATACAAAAATTTGGCTGAGAGATATAGGTTCTGGGATACATGCAAGCACCACAGCTCCATGTAACAAAATCCATGATGTTCTTATTCTAAGTTCACAGTAACAACAGAAGATACCACACCTGTTCATTCCAACGTCACAATAATGATAGTGAAGCAAGCAGTTGTGCAATCTAGCCTAGCTAATATCATCGATCCTTTAAGCATCAAATACATCATTCAGAAATGAACTAACTTTGCTATTACCTTTGTATTTACATAAACAATCTACGACTTTTTGTTGCATACTCTGAATCTAACAAACAGACCAAAAATTCATTCAAAGTTTGATGCAAAGCAAGAAATGAATTTCTTACCATAAGCAAACTACTACATATTGAAATATTAAATCATTATTTGACACAGCAAAAGGGTTTTGAAGTTCACGAACTACCTTCGATCATCTGTTCACCGTCACTGACATGTGGGGCACAGAGATCAGCATTGAATGTTATCGTCGCCGCAAGGGCCCTACTCAATGCTTTCGGTGCCAGGGCTTTTTCCATTCTTCGGAACTCTACACCCTTCCAATCTGTTGTGTCAGATGCTCTGGACCCCATTGGGCACGTGAGTGTACCAAAGGATTAGATGTACCTGCAACTGCGATGGAGATCATCCTGCATCGTATAAATCATGTCCTCGATACCCAGGTAATAAACGGGCTTGTGGCAAAAATTCCACGCATAAGACTAGGGCAGCTGCTCAGACAGCCCCCCCCCACACCGCAGGGTTCTTCTAAGCCCACAGCAACCGCTGAGACAAGACGTCCCATGCCTGCTCCCTCAAGCAACGTCAGTTCACCATCTTATGCACAGATGGTGAAGAACACCACCGAGCATGGATTCAAATCAACGAATCCAAGACTGC
This sequence comes from Stegodyphus mimosarum, assembly GCA_000611955.2. Classification (NCBI taxonomy): domain Eukaryota; kingdom Metazoa; phylum Arthropoda; class Arachnida; order Araneae; family Eresidae; genus Stegodyphus; species Stegodyphus mimosarum. Next base: position 102,475 of record KK117977.1, on the reverse strand, counting down.
CGGTTGCAGAAGCCTGTGCAGCCCCAGCAGTATCAGCCACAGCAGAGTGTAGCAATGATTCTGAAGATGTCTTCACATCTACACTAAAATGCTTAATCGAAATCTCCCACGACCCCGCGGTAGACAAGCATATTCTGCTACTTGCCTTCAAAAAAGCAATGCCTTTCGTACAAGTAAATGAGGGCATTTTACTTGTACGAAAGCTATGTTAAGCTTTCAAATTAATTCGCCGTATTTTTAGACCCATGTCTTCTGTTTTTCAGTGATAAACTTCTTTATAACGGCCTAAAATTCAATTGTGTGAATAATAGTTCAAATACCATCAAGTTCTTTCATGACAGAGGAATGTGTTGCTCTCCTGCAGACCATACATGTTAGTTCGTTTGTTTTTAGGGTTCCCCCCTCGTCCTCTCATGGCAAGGTTGACAATCGACAATTTCCTCAGCACATCTGCAACCAACTCGGCCTCCGTGCTGCTGCTGGGCCATACAGACATATAATGAAAACTAAAACAGGAGTAAGTCAATGAAGACATATCATAGATTACTTAAGACTTTTTTCACTTTCACATGCAGGGTATTATCAGAGAAACGGCTGCCTCATTATATTATTAAGTATTGTTTAAGTGTTCAGACAGCCATTAGCATGCACCTTGTGAAAAGGAACTGGTTATTTTAGTAATCTAAAATGGCACTTTATTTAGGATATATTAGCTTATTCTTCTTTTTAATCTGACAGTTAGCTTATTCTTCTCTTTAATCTGACAGAAAATTAGCCTCTATAAAGAAAAACATAAAATGAAACCTAAGCAAAATTTAAATTAAAAAAATTTACCTTCTTTAAATCATTCTGGTCTGTTATTGGATCAGCCATGAAATTTACTTCATTTTCTCCAGTGAAAGATGTTGCTAAATAAACCTTGTATGTACAAAATGAATAATCATTAATACATTAAAAGTTGGAAAAATTTTACAGAATTATACAAATATTTTTTAATTTAAAAGAAATTTTGTGCTTTTCTATTAAATAATGAACCCTAGTCATCAAATGCCACATTTGCCACTTGGCAACTGGTGCTCATTATTTACACCATGTCATTACTTACATTACAACATTATTTACACGATATCAACTTTTTATTTATACCACATTAATTCATCATTGCAGACAAGCTGGAAGATTGAAGATTAGTCCAAAGATTTTCCATTTTAGGTTCTCAATTGCTTTTGTGTTCAAGTGCAGATGTTCATTCTTCACTGAATTTGTGCTCAAATGCCAAATTTACACTCTCTGATGTTTTTTCAAGTGAAAACAGATCACTATATACACAGAACAATAGTTTTGTCCACTCCACGTACATAGCACTCTGTTTTTGCTTATTATATAATTGCAAAATTTGGCCCTCTGCACACTAAACATTATATATATATATTATATATAAAATAGCTATTCTTTTTGTGAAATTCATAAATCGTTAGGGTGATCACTGCCTAGGTTTATATCTGGCACTAAGTGGCATACCATCAACAGAAAAGAATTGAAATTTTGTGCAAATTACATAACAGACTTTAGAATGGACCTTAATGCATTGTATTTAGTCAAGCAAATCCCCCCCAAAAAAATTTTACTAAAATTTTGCAATTTAAAAGTATTTTAGGTGATTAAACCTAAAAAATCACTACAGCATTGTTTAAAGAAAATTTTAATTGCTCTAAATCATGGTTTCCTAAAAGCTGTTACACCTTTATTATAGATATTAACTTTGTCCCTTCTATAATGTACTTGATATTTACATTCATCCATATTTTCTTAATGTTCTTCTACCCTAAAGCCCTTAATTAATAGTACACTTATTTTCATGTCCCCTTGCCCATACTATTAGCTAACACACCAGTTCAAATCACATTCACTCTACCTTTTCAAGTTGCTTCTAACTGAGTCCAACATCAGGCATTTTTGTGCATCTTACTTATACTGTGTATGTCAGAGGCTGATTCTGGCACTGAAGGATTGAAAATAAGTCCTTCCCCCTCCCTCCCAAAAAAACAGTGCTTATATATATTTTCCATCAACCATAAAACTTGGTAGAAATTCCTTCCAACTTGAGCCAATCATTCCAGCCATTCTGGTTGCTCAAGGATACCATCAAAAATTTGAGAATGACTAAACAGATGAACTATTTGCTCTCATAACCAATCCAACTACTTTTAAGAATGCTTCTTACCATAAAAGGAAAAAGAAAAAAAGCTAGTGCTACATTATGATATCCAGTCAGCATACTTAAATGGAGATTTATAACATGATACATATATAAAACAACCTCAAGGATTTAAAGAAGGAGACAGTTTATAAGCTTGTAAAGAATTTATATGGGCTCAAGCAAGGGACAAATGAATAGAATAAAAAACTTAACGAAATTCTCTGAAATAAAAGACCTAAAGTCAAAATTACCTTTCTTTATATGAAACACAAGATAAAGAAAGATTTATACAGATTATTGTAAGTGTGGATGATACGATTGCAGCAGCCAGCACAGGAGATTTACCTTATAAGGTATTTCTTCCGCCTTCTTAACATACTTTCGTGGCATAGTGGTCAGCACACTAGGCGCATTTTCGAGAGGTCCGTGGTTCGAGTCCCGGTAAAGGCATTGCTCATTTTTCATCTCTCCTAATTAAAAAAATACCTAATGTCTCTACAGTGGCACCCGAACTAAAAGGTTGTGAATCATAATTATTCACCACCAGGATTTGGCGATTGGGTTCCCTAATGCCCACTTGCTCTTTAAAAGAGGAAGCATGTAAGGTATTTCTCCCACCTTCTTAGCATGCTTTCGTGGTGTAGTGGTCAGCACGCTCGGCGCATATTTGAGAGGCCCGTAGTTCGAATCCTTGTGAATGCATTGCTCATTTTTCCTCTCTCCTGCTTTAAAAAAATACCTAATGTCTCTACAATTTGAGGATACTAAAAACAAAATAAAAGAGCATTTTACAATGAAATATTTTGAAAATCTTTATTACTACACTGCTGGCCACCGTAAATGCAACACCCTGAAGGAAGCATGCAAATAACATGAAATTTACAACATGCATTAGCAGAGGTGAGATATGCAAATGATTAGAATTTCAGGGCAGACGCACATCACGCGCGCCTGTGGCACCACTTCAAAGTGCTATTTAAGGCTTGGAGTTTTCGACAAATTCAAGTTCAGCAATTGTGTTTTTCTTGTGGTTTTTTTCAAAAAAACGATCAATTATGCCTCGTAGTAAACAGCGATGATCGTTTCATCAAGTATCTGAGTTCGACAGAGGAAGGATAGTGGCCTACCGAGAGTGTGGATTATTTTTCAGGGAAATCAGTCGTGTTGGGCGAAACCAAGCAATGGATCCAAGCAAATGGATATGTGACCGTTGGATGCAGGAGGATACGACGGACCGACATGTTCGATAGCAACCACCTCAGTGCACCACTTCCCGTGATGATAGAAACATTATGCGCATGGCAGTGACGGATCGCTCAGTCATATCACGAACCATAGCACAGCACATTCAGTCTGGGACGCATCAGCCAGTGTCTGCACATACCATTCCATGACGTTTACAGCAGAGTGGTCTGTCCGCAAGACGTCCATTGCTTCGTCTACCCTTGACGCAGAACCACAGACGTCTCCGCTGCCAATGGCGCGATGAAAGAAGGACATGGGTGGCAGAATGGAATGAAATTGTCTTTACTGATGAGTCACGTTTCCGTCTGCAACACCACGATAGTCAGATTCGCGTCTGGAAACACCACGGAGAGAGGATGCTGAACAGCTGCGTTATGCACCGCCACACTGGTCCTGCACCAGGTACTATGGTATGGGGCGGTACTGGATATTACTCTCGCACCCCTCTAGTACGCATTTCCGGTACTTTAAACAACCAGCGCTACATCTCCGAGGTGTTGCAGCCAGTTGTAATCCCTTACCTTCAGGACTTGCCCACAGCCATATTTCAACAGGATAATGCGCGACCACACGTAGCACGCATTGTCCAAGGGTTCTTCGTCAATCGCCAGATTGAATTGTTTCCCTGGCCGGCTAGCTCTCCAGATCTTTCGCTGATAGAAAACATGTGCTCCATGGTTGCTGAATGATTGACCTAGATTACATCCCAAGCTGCCACATCAGATCAATTTTGGCAACGTGTGGAAGCTGCTTGGTCTGCTGTACCCCAAGAATGCATCCAAAGTCTCTTTGAATCAATGCTAAGGCATGTGGCAGCAATCTCCAACAATGGTGGCTGCTATGGTTAATGGAAGGAGCCACACTTCACAGAAGTCTATAAATTTAATCATTTGATACTTGGTCAACATGGTATCTACTAAATAAATTTTGTTATGATATCGCTTGTCTTTCTTGGTGTTGCGATTTGGGTGGCCGGCACTGTATTTAGGCATATGTTTTCAGCATGACAACAAGGAGATCTCCTACACAGACCAATCAAACTACATTTTGAGAAAGCTGAAACAATACTATATAAACATTTGTAAAACATCTTTGTTTCCTATTGATCCAGGGTATTATAAGCAAAAGAAAGCTTCAAAAGCTTACAGTACAGTTGAGAAATTTAAAAGTGCAATAGGATCGTTACTACACCTAGCAGTCAATACCAGACCAGACATAGCAGCTGCTCTTTCCATCTTAGCCACAAAAGTATCAAAACCTACCGAAGCCGACTGGACAGAAGCTAAAACGCTCTTCAGATATTTGAAATTAACTAAAAATCTTAATCTACATCTATGAAAGATAAAAAGAAGGGGAAAAACTCCTTAGTATGCTATGTGGGTTAGAGAAATGACCCTACCAATAGGAACTCTAATTCCAGATATCTCATTGACTGAAGCAGCACAGGAGGCAGTTTGTCTTAAGGCTTTTGGAAGACTTTGCATGAAATCAACACTGTTGGCGTTTTCTTTGAGGATAATTCAAGTTGCATCAAATGTTAAATAGGAACACATATAGTGAGAAATCTAAACATATAGACATTAACAGGGTTCGTACACATTTCTGCACAAGGAAATTAAGTACTTTTAAGGACTTTTAAGGACCATTAATGAAAAAAATTAAGGACCTATGAGCAAATGGGAACTGAATAAATTCAATTAAAAATATTATCTATGCCTAAACTTCATTTTTCTAGTACCCTCTTAAAAAGAAAATAGATCCTAAGTAAGATGAATTATTATTAAACATGAATTAACAAAATTATTAATAAGTTTGAGAATAAAATCAACTTTATAAAATATATCAAGTAGCATTAAATATTTTACATTTATAATAGTTGGACATATTTGAAAGAAGATAAGTGACCTTTCATTTATGTTTTGCTAACAGTTAACTTTATGTTGATTTTTTTTGTCACATATTTGCTCAGTCTAAAAGTTTCGTAAATAGCAAGTAGATTTTATGTCAAGTGGCATAGATTAAAATAGAAGTAACATCATAATCAGCATGATTCAAAGATCGCCCTGTCACCGCTGCTGCTTGCCTAGAGAGAGCCCTGCTGATTAGAACAAACCTAAAAGGCCTGATGTAGGCACGGTCGGCAAGATTTGGAAGTTAGTTCGGCTCTGTCTGTCGCAGTTTGTGTCGTAACTTCGTGTAGGTCTAATAAGCCGTTAAAGCACCACAGGTGATGAGTTTTTTTGTATTGTTTTAAGTCTTACTAGATAAAAAGAATAAGTTTTACATGAATTTTTACATTTTGGTGTTTTATTTTGTGACCATGGTAAGGACTAATGAAAAGCAATAACTCGCTTTAATATGCAGAGCTAATTTTTAAGGGTAAGCAGTTAGTTATAAATAATTAAATTAGGTAGTTATATAACCTTAGTCATTATCGATTTACATGGCTAATATCAAATTTTATTTATTTTTTAACAATATTTGTTAAAAAAGCCCTATTAAAATCACACTCTAATTAAATTTCACATTTAAAATACATATAATTTATGACATTGATTCTTAAACGATATTAGACAATTACACAATAAAAGTTACAAAACATTTATGTTTTGTAACAACAAAACTCAACAAAATATTGATGCATCTTTTAAATTTGAAGCCTTCCCAGACATTTTGGCTAATTTAAATCGATTTCCTTCTCTTGAAGCATCTTTTCTAACAACCAGAAAATTGTCTCAATATGCAAACCAGTGTTCTCACTAGTTTCTGCGTGCTTTATCTCCTAACTTGTCAACCTCTCTACAATATAGCTATGAGGGTTTACTTGATCTGGTAAAAGGTAAATAGTCCAAAACCTCCTGACAGACGTGAAGCAAATTATCGCTATGTCTGAAAGTAACTACAATGTCAGACAATCGTTTAAATAAATCTATTATTTAAAAAGAACTTAGAACATAAAGCATGTTCTGATGCTAACAAAATCAATTACAGATCGAGGTGATGTAATTAAACAAGAACAGTCAAATTCAAACTAAAAATGTGGACTAGGGGTCAAAGAATATACAATTTAATTTTAATTTAAGTTGGCTTAGAAACTCTGTCATATGAGGAAATAGAAATGGGATTCTATACTAAAGGCCGAAATCATAAACAACTGGGTAATTTACATAATAATAACTGTACATATCTTACATAATAATATCTGTACTGAAGAATAACTTTCTTTTCTTTATGTATTCAATTTCTTTTTTCAACACATTTCCTTTTCATTTTAGAATTTTTGGATTTAATTAAGGATTTCTGTTATTCTAAAAAAAACTAAATGCATTTAGAATGTATAGAAAAAGCTGCTAATTTTATTTCTTTAGCAATATCAAAATTCCGAAGAAATATGAAATATATATAGTAAGGGCTGGTTATACAGCTGATGTGGCAGAATTTTTAGAATTTGGTAACAAACTGAGCAACAAAATCTAGAAATGTCATAACTTCTTTTAGAATTTAGAGCGAGCACTGGAAGCAGAATTTAGGTTTCACATAGATTGCATCAGGTGGAAATATGCCTAGCGCCAGTTCTGTATGATGCATTAAGGCATATTATATGAATCTTTTAAATTGTCAGTTTTCAATTTCTTTATTAATAAAAAAAATCCTTTCTATAATACCTATCCATGTGATAAGATTAGAAGCATTTTTGGTGTTTTCCATGATTGTGTCTAGTGAAAAGTAGAGAAAATAAAGGGAAGATAAACATGTTAAGGAAAAGATTCTAACATCAGAAGTAGAACATTCAAATATTATGTTTTCAATGTTCTTCCAGACGTTCTCCAAAAAGTAAGAAATAGAAATTCATCACAAACTTTCTGTAAAATACATCCATTATGTGTTAATACCATGGAGAAATTTTTAATTTTGTTTTCTGTAAAATAATCCATTATGTGTTAATACCATGAAGACATTTTTCATTTTGTTACATATTACTGGAATCTTCTAGAATCGTGGGTCTATAAATCTTGCCTTCAAATCCTTCTAATCTTTCTAAGCTGCACTGTCTTAAAAACTCCTAAAGAAAAATTATCCCTACCAATTCTGTAATAGCCAAAAGCCAGAATTTTTTGAAAAAAAATAGGAAATGTGTAAAATTAATTTTACAGAGAAAACTGATGCATATTCTGAGACAATTATATGGAAAAAACTCTTACTATGAAAAAATTAAAAAGAAGACATTTTTAATTAATTACATAGCTAGTTTTGCTTTTAGTAAGAACTGTTTCGTAAATTTGAGTTTTATAGCATTATACCTTGTTTATTTCTCAAATTCAAAATATTGTATAATAAGTTGTTAAAATGAAACTTTAAAATAAAATATTTTTATTTTTCGCTGTCATATTATAATGTTATTTTTTAATATAATTTCAATATATTACCATTATTTTAATGAAATGTATCAATGTTACAATGTATTAAAAAAAAAATTTCCAGATCTCGGAATTAAAAATTTTCTTTAAAAACTGATCTTAAAATCGCCAAAATGTCGATAAGTCACCAAATTTGGAACCGTTAAATAAAAAAATTCAAATCACCAAAAGCGAAAAGTTGTTTAACAGCAATTCTTCATTCGAAAAAATGAATTTCGAAATACTTATGTTTCACTTCTTGCTTACTCGAGTATCCCACTAATTACACTGGTGTGCAAAACTTAAGCAACAAAGTAAAAATTTAGCAGATAGCCATAAAATTGCAGAAAAGGAGGTCTGGAGATCAGTACAATGAATACGTAAGTCAGTAGAAACGTCATGCATATGCAAATATCAAGAGCGAACGGTCAGAGGCGACGTGAGCATACACAAACGCGTGATGTCGGCGTGCGCAGCTCAACAGTAGAATAAAAGGAAGGACCGGAGATGCAATTCAACATAGTCGCTGCAAGTGCCAGTGAGTCAGTTCGTGAAATATGGCTAGAAGAAATCATCTGGACGACTTCACACGTGGAAGAATGATCGGAAAGCTGGAGGAGGGGCGTACTGTCACCAGTGTAGCTGTAGAGTTCGGAATCAACAAAAGTGTCATTTCGTGCGCTTGGAAAGCATTCCAAACCACAGGTAAAGCTGTTAGAAAGGTTGGTGGTGGCCACCTGAGGATGACATGTGCAGGGGATGACCAATATATCGTCCTGCAGGCGAAAAGAGGCCGACAGCAGTCAGCAAGCGCCATTGCTGAGCAACTCTGTACAGCAACGGGGCGACAAGTGTCGCTTACTGTGGCCAGACGCCTTCACAAAGGGAGCTTATTCGCCCGCTGTCCTGAATGCTTCCTCCCGTTGAAAGTTGGTCACCGACGCCACCATTTACAGTGGTGCAGAGAGTAAAAAAACTGGACAGCTGATCAATGGAGTCATGTCATCTTTACGGATGAGAGTCGGTTCAGTACCAGAAACGATTTTCAACGTGTTTTGATTTGGAGAGAGATCGGGACCCGGTTTTATCCCAGTAACATCAAGGAACCGGTTTTACCCCAGTAACATCAAGGAAAGACATCATAACGGTGGTCCTGGAGTTCTTGTCTGGGGAGGCATTATGCTGAACGGGCGAACTGAGCTCCACGTTTTCGACAGAGGGTCTGTAACCGGAGATCGCTATTGCGAGGAGATACTCCTTCCCCATGTGCGTCTGTTCCAAGGTGCCATTGGCCCAAACTTAATTTTTATGGATGACAATGCATGGCCACATCGGACTCTTGCTGTTGAGGAACTACTGGAAAGGGAAGATATCACTCGAATGGATTGGCCAGCGTACTCCCCAGACTTAAATCCCATCGGAACATGTGTAGGATGCTTTGGGAAGACGCATTGCAGCCCGCTTACATCCTCCGAAGAACAACCAACATATCAAACAGATGTTGATTAAGGAATGGGCACTCCTACCGCAAGAAATGCTGCACCAGGTGGTTCTGAATATGCGGAGACAGTGCGAAGCAACCATTGCAGTGAGGGGAGGGCATATCCCATATTAAGGAACATCTGCTTGTTGTTCTTCCTCTTGGATAGACAATCATGAGTCAAGATCATATGTGTTCTATAAAGCTTGTTTTTGTTTGATTCCATACCGTATGCATTGTACTCCTTTTTCAGCTCCGATGCTTTCGTCATCCTTTACATACATAATACTCTCCTTCATTTCTCCATTTCATGTCTCTCAGTTCACTTCTCGTGGAGTTATGGCAAAAAAACCCTCCTGTTGCTTAAGTTTTGCACACCAGTGTATATTAGAAATAGGAACAAATTATAACACATGAATCCATTCACCCATTCAAAAGATAACCATGTATGCCAGTGAATCGACAAAAATATTCCTCCAAAATGCTAATTCACACTCAAAATGGCAGTCGTAAAAACAGACAAAAATTTCAGATGATTAAAATTAAGGACCTTCTGCCGGTTTTGGCCGAAATTATGGACTTCTAAGGACCAAAAATCGATTCCAAAAAACCTAAGGACCGTACGAACCCTGATTAAATATCATTTTGTGATAGATCTTGTTAAAGATAAAAATTATGAACTCTGATATCTGCCCACTGAAGAAATGGTTTTAGTTTGGTTTATTTAACTACGGCAAAGCACTGGAGGGCTATCTGCTTCAGGGAAGGGATGCTTTCATGGAGGAGTTTCTAAGAGAAACTGGCTCATATACACATTTCGCATAGGAAAAGCAGCAAAAACGCCCATGCAACCAGGCCGTTCGCCGGGATTCAAACTCCAGACTAAACTACCAGTGTTCAGTGACTTAACCGCTTGGCTGCTATTAACTATAATTTTTTAATATAATTTTTTTGGCTAATAAATGCCTGTTATTTGCAGATGCACATTCGGCTATCAACCCCTAATCATAACTGTTTCATAAAATTTCATGACCCCTTAGAAGGTTAATACCAACACTGTTGGTAACCCCTAGCTAGAGCTGTTCTAGATCTAGTCCTTTGAAACATAGCATTTCATATGAAATAGTGATATTGTAGTTGTGGTGGAACCTCTTAATTTGGTCTTGTAACTTACTCTTAAATTCTGGAAATTTTTCAATCTTTGGGCCTCAAAATGGTTTCTTCATATATACTTGCCTGGATGTTTCTGTTTACCTCATGCATTAAAATCTGCACCAATGACACATAGAATTTTCTAGTGAAGTTTTTTTTCTCATGCTGTTTGTCTCAAAGCTACAGATTGGCTTAAATGTTTACTTTTGAACACTAATCAAATACAAATTTTAATTAATTCATACACATTCCTTTTCTTGTTGCCTCAGCACTGAAGGAACATATAGGAAATAAAGGATTCAATATTCAACTGATTATTTGCAATCTTATTTCACATTGGATCGAAAGCATATTTTTCAGAACTATCACAATGTTTTATCAATATTTTAAACAATTTGAAATGAAAAAATACCTTATTATGTGTAACATAATGATAAGCTACCACAGAGCTTGCTACAGCAACAAAGGCAAATCTGAATAATAATGAAAATAACATTAAATTAAAATAGGAATACACATTTATATTAGTTACTGACATAAAAATAAGTTCTTTAATAGTTCACAAATTAATAACATCAATTACTATTAATACAGATATTACAGCATAAACTCGACGCTTTCTTGCTGTTACAAAAATATAAAGTCCTCATTAAAGAGGCCACTGCATGAGCCTTTGGTGATATTTAAAATTTTCAAATCCCAAATTGGGCAAAACTGTTTGCCGCTTCTGACAACTAAGCACAGTACCTACTTTATGTAATTATAAAAGCACTATACGATACAAAGTCTGAGATCCAGAATCATAAGGACTTTAGCAATTCAGGATTTTGAAACTTTCTGGGTTTTAAATCTACTAAGATGATATATAGACATGGACACACTGGGGGGCGGGGGGAACCATTTAGATCAGACAGAAAAATGCTAATTCCCACTGGCAAAAGACCAGCACCAGAGCAAATGCAGTTGTAGTGACACTCAGTGTCAGAATTTAGGGGCAGTAAAAATTTTAGAATTTAGGTGAGGCAATGGGCCACTCCAACAGATTCCACCAGGTGGCAAAATGTGTAGTGCTGGTCTTATCCCCCCTCCAAACACACACCCAGAAGTGTGATTCTAGCCAACATCAGCGCAATGTCAATCAAAGCATTATTATTGGATATAGCTGACTCCTCAGCCAGTAGGTGTTTGAAAATAGCATGCAGAAATCTTTGTTAGTCCAGAGAAAAATCATACTTACAACAAACCTGCTTTGTTTTATTATTATATTCTGCATTCCTAGACTAGAGGGATTTTTTTAAATTATTTTGTTTTAATTAACTAATTTATTTATATTATTATCATCATTTGTTAGCCGGTGGTCCAGATTTGTAGATATTAAGTTCTTCCAAATATTGGGTATCTGGATTTCAGACTTTGCACTATAATTACATAAGTATATGACATTAATAAAATCAAACTTGGCAGTTATTAATTACCTATTTTAGGTTTTTCAAGTATAAGAACAGTACTGAGAAGCACTTGCTTAACAAAATTATAAAACATTTTTAAAGTTCCCATTTAAAAAATGATTACTAAGCTAAAAAATTTACAATAAACTTAAAAATTAGTACTTTCTGATTATCTAAACCCTCTGGTTTTCACGTTTGGTAGAACTGACAATTTTCCATTATACACACAACGAAGATGTGCAACAGATTAATCCATGCATAAGTGTACAAGTGTGTTTGAATACATGTGGCCTACAATTCCACCTGCTGTAAAAATATAAATATTGGCAATACAGCTTTTTTTTTTTTTTTTCTTTTTTTTTTTAATTTTTTTTTTTTTATCAGCTTTTTTTTTTTTTTTTCATTTTTCTTATAAATTTTTTTCTTATAAAATGCTTTCAATTATTATTTAAAAATAGGGCAGTATCTATAGTCAGACAGATGTTTCATACCAATTTGCAAGTGTAATGCATTTCAGGAGGTGCAGATAATAAGAAAGTACCTAAAATTTTTATATTATTGAATACATGATAGAAAAAACATTACGTAATTTTAACTGGCCTTGAAATTCTGAAAATTAAATGTCTCCATTTATTATTAAATTGAAATGTTTTATTTTTACTAACATAAAATTTTATTCTCTTAATTCTGCAGGATATCTAATTTAATACTTGTTTTAACTACATAAATAACTTGATAAAATTTATGTAAATGGAAATATATAACCAAGTAACATGCATATATATAAATATACTTGAGCAATATTAGCTGATATACCTTTCCTTCTTTGAAATTTTAAGCACTTTTGGAAAATGGGAAAACATAAAACCAAAACTCTTTATTCTATGCCACATTCCTTTTCTTTTTCTCTTCTACAAAATGAACAAGTTTGACTTAATGACATATATTTATCATTCTTTTAAATAACACACCAACTTCAAAAAAAGAATGCAATTTCTAATAATAAAATTACTAAGTACATGCACTGCAAGCATCTACACAAACATGCACATAAATATGAGTTTATTACTCCTTTTCTATTAGAAATATAAATATAAATCACCATTTACAAATCACGCAAAATACAACTTTAGGTAAACAGTTTTATAAAGGTTGGGTCTACACATTTCATGGCAGATACCTTTTTCAAGAACAGCAATGGAGTTTTCTATTTCAAGGACCAAAAATAATATGTTAAATATTTTTTTCCCCTCACAGTGAATTTTACACTAGTATGTCTGTTTCTCTTTCAAAAAATTGCCACTATGGCAAAACTAACACTGAAAATTTAACTGCTAAAAATTTTTTCTGGCCATTTTTTAAGATATCTTTAAATCTCAGAGCTATGACACATAATTTATGTAATTTTTGAATATACTTAAGATAAGACAAACTAATATGAATCTCAGACATATGCATTTTCCATAGACACTGAATGATGTGTTTTTAATACTCTGAAGTTTGCTTTTGTAGTTCATGTATAAAATGCACATTTAAAGTTGAATATGTACTGAGGATAAAAAACTCATCAAGTACTGCATTTTGATATAAAAATTCTTGACATATGATGGAAATATTTTCAGATATTGAATTTTAAAGTTTAGAGATTTCTGGATTTAATAGCACCAACAATGTAATACAAAACTTAATCCAGGTTAAACTTTTGAATACCTTATTGCATAAAGGCAATCAAAGTGATCAATAAGACACTGTAATACACTAAGAGCCAAAACATTATGACCATCCCTACATTTATAAATGAACTCATCTGGATCATGCGCAGGGCACGTGATTAAGCGAGAATAGTATTTAACTGCTGTTGGAGAAGGTAAGGAATCCTTCTTGCACTTACTTTTGCGAGTGATGGGAAAGGCTGCTGATTTAAGCAAATTTGATATAGGGCAGACTGCAATGCCCTTAAGACTCGGAACAATTATCTCCAAAACTGCACGAATGGTAGATTGTTTACGATCTGTCATTGTTAGTATTTTTGCAAAGTGGATAAATGACAGTGAACCAGTAGTAGATGCCAAGGTGTTGGACATCCAAAGAAAATGATGCCGGAGACTGTCCTGCTTGATACAACAAAATCGGTGCCAGATAGTGGCTCACTTGACAGCTTAATACAATGCAGGTCCACGTGCAAGTGTTTCAGAACAGACAGTTCAGGAACACTGTTGGATATGGGACTGTGCAGCAGATGCCCCACTCATGTGCCTCTGTTGACCAACCATTATTGTCAATTATACCTACAGTGGGCACGGGAACATCGAAACTGGACCATATATAAGTGGAAGACAGTTGCCTGGTCAGATGAATTGCAATTTCTCATTCATCACATCGATGGTTGTGTCGGGGTACACCATCTTTCCAGAGAACAGTTGCTGCCCCCTGAACAACAGGTCATGTACAAGCTGCTGGTGGTGGTGTTATGCTTTAGGGGATGTTCTCATGGGCTGCTCTGAGATGCTGGTAGAACAAACCATGAAAGTTGCGGACTATCTAAAGAGAACTACGGATCACTTGCATCCTTACATGACGTCTGTTTTCCCAAATGGAAGTGGAATCTCCCAACTGGACAATGCCCCATGTCGCAGGGCTCAAATTGTATTAGTGAAGTTCAAGAAGCATAACGCTCAATTCCAGTTAATGTCCTGGCCACTTAACTCACCGGACCTTACCCCAATGGAGCCCGTTTGGGATGTCAAGGTGTGGCAGCTCAGAGCTCACACTCCACCTTGTTGGGATATCTCAACTTTGTGTGACCGCTGCTTAGACATGGTACAATATGTGTGCAGTCATCTACCAAGAACTTGTGGCATTCATGCCAAGATGAGTTACAGATGTTTTGCAGGCCAGAGGTAATGCAACACATTACTGAGTAGGTGGTCACAATGTTTTGGCTCTTTAATATAGAAAAACAACACTAATTTTGATATAAATTTTACGAAAATAGTATCTATATGGTATAGCTTATGAAATAGGAAGAAATGAAATTTTATGAAAATAAGAAGTACCTATATGGAAGTATTTATATAATATGGCAGGAAGTACTAATATGGTTTATGGCGTATTAATATAGTAATACCATATCTTTAAAATAGTATTTATTTTAAAATTTAACATTACCAAAAATTTAACCGCCATTATTTCATTGTTAATTATTAGTTAATTATTAGTCTGGCATATAACACTCACTTTTAATACAAAAAATAAGATCGAAATTATTAAAAATAAAGAAAAGTGAGCACAAAATAATTAGATTTCTATATGTATATAAATGCTTTTATTTGCGATAAATGACATACATTTTAACTTAAAAATTTTTATAATCAGATAACATGAAAAGTTCATCACATTTGTCTTCCGTTAAATTCTTAACAATGGCATAAATAGAGTTTGTGGGCCCCACCTATGATTTACAGCACTCTAAAAAAAGAGGGAAGGCAGTCAGTGGCTTTTCGCTAGTGATAATGACTTGGTCGGGCTGAATAAGTTAAGTGCTTTTAGGGTACTAAGGTGGAAAATGCATATCGAATTTCTTCTGCAAGAAAAATTACAAACTACCCTTTCCTCTACTTTTCATTTCTGTATTTTTAGGTCAACAAAGAGTGAAAATTGGAACCTCATTCTTGGCATAATTTGGCTTTTGATCCAGTTTAGTTGCTTTGAGAGACCAGATTTTTATTATATTTTTCTTTCATCAGGGATGTATAGGGAACAAATAATTCTATATAGGAAAGAAATTATGTAAAATACAGGATTAAAAGGAAATATGTGAAATACAGGGTTAATGAAAAAAGGCCCTAGATTATCAAATTTTTAATAAAATTATACTTTTATGAAGTACCCCTTTTCTTATGAAATTTGGGCTCTACTCTGATATAAGTCCCCGGTTGCTCCCCGGATATATGTGGTCGCCAAATGTGGCGATATGTGTTCTGTGCTGGTTTTTGGCGGGAGTTTTTTGGTATAGCAACCTTTTTGACGTTAAAAGTTGAGTGGGTGCCGTGGTTTTGTTTTGCGTTTGGAGTTTCGATGTTTGGGGAAAGCGTAGGTTGGTTAAGGCCTAGGATTTTGCAATTCTGTGAGTTTTTTTTTTTAAAGTTAAAGCCAGTTGCTTTCTAGATGGTTTCTCATCAAACATTTTTGGTGAGGGTTTTTGAAGCCGAGCATGACGTGTCATAAGTCCAAAAGAATTTTGAATGGTAAGTGAAGCTATGTTTTTTCTCGTGTGTTTCAGGGAATGTTAATGCATTTTGTAATGTATTTAATGAATATTGTATTTAAGATGATTGTGTTATTAATGAATTATTTCTTCACGGTTTGTGTTTATGCTTACAGTATATATTTTTTTTAATTTATTGTTATTATTTTAGCGAGGTTTGCAGAATGTCATGATTTCTGCTTAGTGCCACGAATTCTGCGTGGTGCCATGAATTCTGCAATTCTCTGATGTTTTTTAAAGCTAAAACAGATCGCTGTGTACATGGTTTTTAAGGGAATTGTGTTATTAATAATGAATGATTTGTTCACTGGTGTGCTGGTAGAAGTGTATTTTTGTGGAAATGTATTGTTATTTTAGTCCATTTTAGCGAGGTCAGAGCTATGTGATTATTTCAGTGCACTGCCACGAATTCTGCAATTCTCTGATGTTTTTTAAAGTTAAAACAGATCGCTGTGTACATGGTTTCTTGTCAAACATTTTTGGTGAGAAACTTCACACTTTTACTATGTAAATTTTTTGTTTTTATTTCGGACTTATAGTGTAAATTGTGTGTAAAAATGTGGTTTTTGCACATGTGAAAACCGCGTTTTTGCAGACATTGTAGGCTTAAAGTCCGAAATGTAAACAAAAAATTTAGACAGTAATGGCGTGTCGTGGAGTTTCTCGCCAAAAATGTTTGGCGAGAAATTTGTCGCCAACCGGGGACTGATATAAGAGTAGTTCCAAAATTTGCATCACTCTAAGGTTTTTCTGCCATAATTATTATTATTTACTGTTTTTAAGAAATGAATAAATGACTGGTTAAGTTACAGACTAACGCACAGACAGCATACAGGTAACCCAACAAAAAGAAATTGTTAATTTCACACCATAACTTATTTAGCTAACAAATATGAATTATTCAAAAATTTACAAAATAAATAAATAAATAAAATAAGAATAAATATAAATGCAAACCATTCTCAAACATAAAATATGTATTGTCTAATTTTTTTATAAAAGAAATAGCTGCTGAAGGTCCCCTCTT